>CAWUFW010021585.1:0-117097 GCA_963921515.1 Calotriton arnoldi
TCCTACCGCCGCGGACAGAATATTTTGGCGGTTGATCATAATAGGGTCGGCGGGGTTTCCGCGGTACCTGCGGACGGTGATTTTCCACAACCATGGTGGTCGGAGTTTTTTCCGCCAATCATTGTAATGACCCTCTAAGTTTTCATATTAATAACCAATAATCAATAATTATTGCCAAACTAATCAATAATAACCACCCTCTGCTACCATAACTGATCCAGCGATCAGGGATCAATAATTTTGCTAAAAACAAGGCCCAATTACATTACCACACATAGTCCCTTCACGCTGGGTTCAGTGTAATGCAAAGTTCGTACCTAACTTACCAATCTCCTACAGAACCTGTTTTTCTCATAAAAAAATATTGTGGCGATGAAATCTTTTTATAGTTGATTAGTTATAGGCAATAATCTATAAACTCACTCTAAATAAAGACGGACACAATGGGGCCGATTCCGATCTCGGTCGGAGGCGCACCCAATACCATTCGGTCGGGAAAAAAGCCATGCGAAAGCCTGTTTCCCGACCGATCCGTACAGCACACCGAACGAGTAAGTACGCTGCGCACAACAGCACAGAATCCGGCCGAGCCGTACTCACCCAAACCAGGTCCTGTTCCCCGACCGAGGCGAATCCGGAAACGCTGAATCGAGTCGCACGGAAGGGAAAATGCAGCTCCGTCCGGCCGAACAAGTACGATGCGCTTTCCGTACGCGCCCGAACCCGTCGCTACGCACGGCACGTCAAAGCATCCGGGAGAGGCGCACATAAGCTCCGATTCGCGCCACAACACGATCCACGGCTACGAGAGGAACACGCCAGCGACGAGGACGACGCGAAGCGACGAGGACGACGCAAAGCAACGAGAAGGACGAACGACACGAACCAACCATGAATCCCTTCGTCCCGATCATACCAATATTCTACATTTACTACCGGAACAGGCACGGACGCGTACGGCGCAGAAGGTAAGTCAGACACCAACCACAAAACACATACAACACGTACACGACACATCACACACACACAGAGGGCTGCAGAATATACTTACACCAGCAACAGCAGCACCATAGGGGCGGGATGCCCATCACCAATGCCACATATGCACACAGGGGCCTGAATGCGCACCACCACCCCTACCCAGGGGGGGGCAGGATGCCTACCACCACCCTGAGCCAGGGGGGGCTGGATGCCCACCACTACTACCACCCTGAGCCAGGGGGGGCTGGATGCCTACCACTACTACCACCCACACCCAGGGGGGGCTGGATGCCTACCACTACTGCCACCCTCACCCAGGGGGGACTGGATGCCTACCACTACTACCACCCTCAGCCAGGGGGGGCTGGATGCCTACCACTACTACCACCCACACCCAGGGGGGCTGGATGCCTACCACCACCCTTAGCCAGGGGGGCTGGATGCCTACCACTACTACCACCCTCACCCAGGGGGGCTGGATGCCTACCACTACTACCACCCTGAGCCAGGGGGGCTGGATGCCTACCACTACTACCACCCTGAGCCAGGGGGCTGGATGCCTACCACTACTACCACCCTCAGCCAGGGGGGCTGGATGCCTACCACTACTACCACCCTCAGCCAGGGGGGCTGGATGCCTACCACTACTACCACCCACACCCAGGGGGGGCTGGATGCCTACCACCACCCTTAGCCAGGGGGGGCTGGATGCCTACCACCACCCTTAGCCAGGGGGGGCTGGATGCCTACCACTACTACCACCCTCACCCAGGGAGGGCTGGATGCCTACCACTACTACCACCCTCACCCAGGGGGGCTGGATGCCTACCACTACTACCACCCTTAGCCAGGGGGGCTGGATGCCTACCACTACTACCACCCTTAGCCAGGGGGGCTGGATGCCTACCACTACTACCACCCTCACCCAGGGGGGGCTGGATGCCTACCACTACTACCACCCTCACCCAGGGGGGACTGGATGCCTACCACAACTACCACCCTCACCCAGGGGGGGCTGGATGCCTACCACTACTACCACCCACACCCAGGGGGGGCTGGATGCCTACCACCACCCTTAGCCAGGGGGCTGGATGCCTACCACTACTACCACCCACACCCAGGGGGGCTGGATGCCTACCACTACTACCACCCACACCCAGGGGGGCTGGATGCCTACCACCACCCTTAGCCAGGGGGGCTGGATGCCTACCACTACTACCACCCTCACCCAGGGGGGCTGGATGCCTACCACTACTACCACCCTGAGCCAGGGGGGCTGGATGCCTACCACTACTACCACCCTCACCCAGGGGGGCTGGATGCCTACCACTACTACCACCCTGAGCCAGGGGGGCTGGATGCCTACCACCACCCTTAGCCAGGGGGGCTGGATGCCTACCACTACTACCACCCTCACCCAGGGGGGCTGGATGCCTACCACTACTACCACCCTGAGCCAGGGGGGCTGGATGCCTACCACCACCCTTAGCCAGGGGGCTGGATGCCTACCACTACTACCACCCTCACCCAGGGGGGCTGGATGCCAACCACTACTACCACCCCCACTCATAGGATGGACAATGCATGACACAACCAGCACACCACAACCTAGGGAATGCAAGAAGAAGACATCCCCCAACACCATGACAAGCGTGTGTAGACTGTGTCAAATGCCTACAACACCGAACATGACTTTGAACATACAATGTGACCCCCTAGCACATGTGCCACACATATATGTGTGTGGCACCCTCAATGCAAGCAGGCCATGACCATTGTGGCAATGGGGTCCAAACCCCCATCATCACAGTGACCAAAATGTAAGTGTGGGGTCCATAGCTGAAGCACATTTTGAACATTGTGGCAATGGGGTCCAAACCCCCATCATCACAGTGACCAAAATGTAAGTGTGGGGTCTATAGCTGAAGCACATTTTGAACATTGTGGCAATGGGGTCTAAACCCCCATCACCACAGTGACCAAAAGGTAAGTGTGGGGTCCATAGCTGAAGCACATTTTGAACATTGTGGCAATGGGGTCCAAACCCCCATCATCACAGTGACCAAAATGTAAGTGTGGGGTCCATAGCTGAAGCACATTTTGAACATTGTGGCAATGGGGTCTAAACCCCATCACCACAGTGACCAAAAGGTAAGTGTGGGGTCCATAGCTGAAGCACATTTTGAACATTGTGGCAATGGGGTCCAAACCCCCATCATCACAGTGACCAAAATGTAAGTGTGGGGTCCATAGCTGAAGCACATTTTGAACATTGTGGCAATGGGGTCCAAACCCCCATCATCACAGTGACCAAAAGGTAAGTGTTGACAAAGAAAGAGGTGCAACTGCCAAACTGCATGGATGATTCCTGGTCACAGAACAAAAAACACATCAGTGGCAAAGTAGTGTATGTGTCCCATTGCAACATAAATTGGGTGAGCCAAATACTGCAGTGCAAATAAGACATACCTTTGGCCATGTGCAGACAAACAACACCCATGGGGGCTGACACCGTCAACATTCATCAATGACACAATGACAGAAGTGACCATCAGAATGCAGACCCACATATTTGCACCAATGGGCACACAAATGCAGATACCCTGTGGAGACTGCAGATGTGAGGTGAACAGATACCATACCATGGCAGCAATGGGACACACAAACCATGATCATTGTGCTGACCGATGACCTAGGAGTCCCAGGGACAGCAGGGGAAACCCACCAAACTACATACAGCCAATGGCACACCCAAGATATGCCAATGCAGTGGTGCAGATGCACAAACACAAACAGGCAGACCCACACTGCACATCATACACAACAGGTGAGGGGGGTGCCAGTGTCCCCAGGCAACCACACAACACATGAGGAGACCTGAATACCAATCATACAGATGTGCATACAGTGCCACACAAAGGTAACTCATGGATCCAAATCCCCTATGTGGGCAAGCAGGCATTGTCAGATGAGAGGGAGCACAAATCACACATGTCACACAGGCACGTAGGGACAGCAACTGACACAGCAAGACACAGACACACCACAGCACCACCCCCAGGGCCCCCACAATGTGGTGACCCTGGGCTGCATTACAATCCCACTGTGATGACAAAGCTAAATGTGGTTCACACTGTGAACCACAGTCATGTGTCCTGAGCAACTAACTACCATCACACCTACACAAGCACAAATCAATCAGCATGGCCAGTAAGCCAAGGCCAACATGGAGGCAGGGGCCTAGCCGGGCAACAACTCTCATCTGCACACACTCAACACCACACCCCTCGACCTCCAACAATGTGCAGCAGTGAAGTACACATGCACTGGTGACATTGCACATGCACCCATGACTATTCCAGGGTGGTGGGTGGGAACCAAGGTGCAGAAACACATCACACATGGCCACTCAACAAGACTCCTGAATGTCTGACACACTGCACACTACGCTGTACATGGACATGACGGCAATACCACACCAACCAATGGGATCCCATCCACAGTCACACACCAATGAAGAAGCCAAGGTCACCCACAAAGAACACACATAGACAACAACCAACATTGCAGCCCGGACCCTGAGGAGTGCCAGCAGTCACACACACAACGTGTCACAATCACTGAAAGATAACACAAACTGGAAATCACATGACAGGGGCAAACAACAAGTGCCAAGGGGAAACCTGACTGTGACCCATCTGCGTCTGCACACAAACTCAGCCCTGACAGCAAACACACCTATGGGTGACACCCTGATGACCAGTAATGTGCCATGCACCCACATCACAGAGAACCCAGGGAGAAGACTTTGGGGGAACATAGGTCAACTCAGCTAGCATCACAAACAGGTACAACACTAGGGATCACAGCATGCACAGCTAAACGGAAGTGAACACACAGTCATGCACATACAACACACACCTTGGGCGCAGGCAATGTCACAGGAGTACACACTGCCATGAGGGGACTCCACTCCTGTGTGAGGAAAGCTGTGCCATATGTTGCCTCAGTAGGGCCCCATCATGTCAGCTGAGCACTTGGTCACACAATCAATAATTAGCACCAAATGAGGGCTCCCGTAACATCAGCCTGGTCATGGAAGTGCCAACGGAATCATCAGCACAGATCCAACACATTTGTATAGCAATGTTGCACTGACAACACAGATGAGTCCTTCCCAATTGATGCCCAAACCTGCATGTCCAGTGGAGATGGCCACACGGTCAGGGAAGTAGACGAATTGAACAATGGCAGGCACAACAGATGTGCAGGGGTGGAAGCCACAGATGTGAAATAGCTAATCTAAGTAGGAAATCCCATTGCCAAATACTGAACACATGACACCCTCAGATGCTGCTATGGATGACATGGATACACCACAGGATAGGACACATTCCCCCTGGACCACATGGGTTCCTGCACAGTAACACTTCATTATCATGAGACCAAATATCACCATCACTGCAGCAAGGGCATGGTTAGCATCATCAACAACATGTACATCAGAAGCATAAGCACTAGAGAACAGAAAGTTGCTTTATTCAGCATATGTGTGGAATGAAAACAAAGTCCAGAAAAAACACAAAGGCCAATGGCCAGTCCATTGTAAAAGTCCAAACAGGGTGACAGTGGCAGATGTCACCCTACGCATGCCTGCACAAAACCAGGGACAATCCACTAGGAGGGGCAACCGGGGGGTAGGCCAGGCACCGCAGGGACAGGATCAGGGCTCACCAGGAGGAAGCAGGGAAGGGGTGGTGGGTGCTGGAGAGCCACTGACAACTGCAGTGGAGGTGTCTGACATGGTGCGTGCCGGCACAACTGGGGGCATGACTCAGATGTTGTGGGTGCCGGCACGACTGCAGTGGACCCTGCAGATGGAGTGGACAGGTCCGCCACTGCAGTGCCCAAGTCAGACAGGGTGGTAGTGGACTCCACTGCAGTGCCTACCACCAGGGGAGGAGAATGGGGAACAGGCAAGGTGGGCTGGACAGAGGGGAGGACACCCTCACCACATCAGTGGCACAGACAAGCGCAGCGGGGGTGTGGTGCCGGGAGAGCAAGTGCCAGGGGGAGAAGGCCGGATCCTCTTGGGGATGGTATATCTGTGGGTGGGGGAACCTGGGGCAGGGTGTGGTGGGGGCACCTGTGGAGTGGGGGCCTGAGGGATGGAGGAAGGAGACCTGGTGCTTGAGCTGCAGGGCGGCGGCGGGGTCTTGCTCTTACCACTCCGGGGGACTTGCGGGTGGGGGCCTCAGTCTGTCTGCGCCTGGGGAGGGTGTCCGGGGGCGAGGGGCACTCTGCTCCGTGTGGGGGGCTTCCTCTTCCCCCTGGATGCTGGAGCAGCTGGATCGGAGGGGAAGAGGCCGAGGTCACTGAGGAAGAGGCGCTGGGTCTTTGGGGTTGCAGGTGAGGCAAGGGAGGGTGTTTTGGAGGGAGAGGCAACTGAGGACTGCGCAGTGCCCGTGGATGCGTGTGTGTGTACCAGGGCCCCATCCCCTGTGAGTCTGGTTTCAGTCCCCTAACTGTGCGTGCGTGTGCGTTTTGTTTGTGGCGTGTGTGTCTGTGTGCTGGACGTGTGTGTGCTGGTGTGTGCCTGTGCCGGTGTGTGTGTGCTTGGGACGGGTAAGGTGCTGGGGAGTGTGGATGGAGCAGAGGCAGGAGGGGTGAGGGACTGTCTGAGGAGGGACACTGCTGCCGTCAGGGAGGAGTCCATGGACCTATTGCCCCTCTGTAGGTCAGACATGCCCGATGAGATGCCCTCCATGAACGACACCAGCTGAGTCAACAGAGCGGTGTGCGCATGGAGGACACTCAGCATGGCTGTCTGCCCTACATGGAGCTGGCGAAGGAGGTACACAGACTCCTCACTCAGGGCAGCAGGGGACACAGGGGCAGGGGGTGCGGTGCCTGGCCCAAAGGAGACACGCTCCCGAACATGGGAGCCTCCACGGACCTGGGGAATGGGAGCCGATGGGAGGGCGGTGGTGGTGCTGGTGGTGGTGGGGACAGCAACACTAGCTGGGGTGTGGTGGCTGCTGACACCCACCTCCATAAGGGAGTCATCCTCCGAGTTGCTCTGGTCCTCAGCTGAGGTGGATGGTGCTGAGGACTCCTCGGTGTGGCTCCCCTCGCCCTCCGTGCCACTGGGTCCCTCCGACCACTCCTCGGCTGCTGACCCAGTCTGGCTCTCTGGCTCCTCCTGGTCCGTGGAGCTGTCCCCTTCCATGGCCGTGGATGTATCTGCAAACAATGGGGAAACAGACAGACATCAGTCACCTGCACAAACGCACACACCACTGTGAGCACAGCACATTACAGAGCAAGCCCTGGCATCATTAGTTGTACATTGCTAAAAGTGCCCTAACTGAACAGGAGAAGCCAATTGTCAGTCTGATGCCAACCATGGCACTCACATCCCACATGGCCTTGCACCCATCTGTCTGGTGTCTGTTGGATTGCAACACCCCAGTGTGGACACATGCACCAAGTACACAGTAGTTGGACAGTGCAGAGGACACGGTGTGGCATGTGGACATGCACACATCACAGCTCTTGCCACTGAGTCAGTACAGGTTTCCGGATGAAAGGGATGCCCAGAGTCAAATAGGAAATGCATGTGATGCATACCAGCGACAGACACCATGATGCACCCATGTCCTGATAGCCATCGCCACAATGGTGTGCATGTAGCACATGTCACTCCCCTGCAGGATCACCAATAAGTAGACACATGCCATGGCAGAGGCATGACTGCTAAGTCATACATCACTGTCTCAGTGATGTATGACTTGGCAGCCAGACAACAACACTATGCACTGTGTCACAATAGTAGGTCATGGGGAATGCAAGTCCTGGAGCTGCACAAGTGCACATGTACATCCCCCACACAACACATCATCTTAACCCTCATCTGTCCAGGTCATACCTATTGGACATATGGGAGACCTGTGACACTACCCTCTGAACCTGAGCCCCTCACAATCTGCTGTGAATGGGGAACAGCTGCCTGAACTTCACATTCGCATACCCCAGTCTGCACGGGCAGCTGATCAAACACCTATGTGACACACAAGTATCGTCTCCTATGGTCAAATCTCCAGGGGCATGCTGAGCCCCTACCAAGAAACACCCCAGCAGTCCTGGCAACTAATCCACAGCACACTGACACAGAGGCAGACACCTGAGGGGTCAAATCACTGCGCACAATGTGTCAGCTGATACACGGGAGTGGGAGTACAGAGTGCATTGCATGGCCTGGAGTAGGCATGACTGTCCTGCTCCACATGAATGAGGGATGAGCCCTGGACAGTGGATAGCTGGCTATGTATGTGTGACACACGTAATCTGCACACTCCTGGGGCCCAAACATTGTTCCCACCCGCTGCATGGGCGTGTGCCACATACCCCAGGCACATGTGGTGGCTCAGCTCAGCAAGTGGACCGCATATCAAAGCAACACGCAGATTACATGTCCGAACACAGGCGTAGTGTGAACAATGGACCCACCCATGATGCCCACAACAGAGTTAGGGAAACAGATGCTGTCCCCCACCTTTAGTGAAGCAAACTGCAAGGACACAGTCAAGTGACACAATTCCCTGAATGTAAGGGCCACACCTGTGTATCAGATGAGCAGTGGGCAGTGCACAATAGAGGGACATGGCTCCTGGACAACATGACTGCTGCACTGTGGCAGTTGAACCAGGCCAGAGGAGGGCACAAAGCATGTAATACAGAGTTCACAGTGCAGTCTTTGACTCACCCCCTCCTTGCTGCTGTCTGGCCTTCAGCTGCCCATCCAGGTCTGGAAACACCACCGCCAGGATCTGGAGCATGTGGTGGGTCAGGGTCCGTGTTCCGCCCCTCCTGCGAGGAGGCGACAGCTTCAGCTGGACCCGTGCAATCCTCAAGGTCCAGCCCCGAAGGTCCTGCCACCTCTTCTGGCAGTTGCGGATCCGGCGCTTGTAGACCCCCACGGACCGGACAGCCCGGACGATGTCCTTCCAGATCTCCTGCTTCCGATGGGCATTAACCTGTCAGGATGACAAAGTGAAAAGGCCATTACTACACATGCAACATATCCGTGCATGACACAGTTGTATATACATGTCTCAATCACAGGGGCACATGATGTACACAGGCAGTGCAAAGCTGCCCATGGACAGTTTGCCAGTCGTCACTACATGGTATCATTGCATGGGAAGTAAAACCTTGTTCAAATGCACTGTCACTGCACCATACCTGTCCAGTGCATGTCACTACACACTATGGGGGGTGACAACTACTCAGTGAGCCTGCTAGCCAGTGGCGTGCAGACTTACAGCCTTGCTAGTCAGACAATATGCACATTCAGAAAGGCAGTGCACAGAACACTCACCTGCTCCCCTGGTGTCCCATACAGCTTGCTGTACTGTGGAAGTAGGCTGTCCATCAGGGCCTGGTTCTCCTCAAGGCTGAAGGCTGGGGCTCTCTCCACAGTACGTGCCATTGCAGGGTCCAGAGGGGCAGAGACAGCAGCAGTGCAGTGGCAGATGTCGTCCTGGAGCATGTAGTGCAGGCAAGTGAGCTCTCAGGGGAACAGCCAGCAATATATATGTGCTGGAGAGGCAGATACTGTCCCTTGTGTCCAAAGTGATAGGTCCAAGTCGTTTGCATCTTCTGAATCTGGCCAATCCATGGAATAGCAGCACCAAAACACGCCCACAGCATCCTTCAAATCTTCAACTTCATGACATACATGATTTTGCAACATTGTTGTGGGTGACCAACTGAATTTCCAGCAACCGACTCGTTCGAAATTCGAAAACGCGTCCGTTGCCAGGCAAGGCCATTGTCAATGGGTGCGCACCGATCGGTCCATTGCGGTACAACGCGTACAGGGGTACAACGCGTACCCGCACACATTGAATGCAATGGGCCGGCCGGGGGCACCGATCGGTCCATTGCAGTTCAACGTGTACAGGGATACAACGCGTACAGGGGTACAACGCGTACCCGCACACATTGAATGCAATGGGCCGGCCGGGGGCACCGATCGGTCCATTGCAGTGCAACGCGTACAGGGGTACAACGCGTGCAGGGTACAACGCGTACCCGCACACTTGAATGCAATGGGCCGGCCGGGGGCACCGATCGGTCCATTGCAGTTCAACGCGTACAGGAGTACAACGCGTACAGGGTACAACGCGTACCCGCACACATTGAATGCAATGGGCCGGCCGGGGCACCGATCGGTCCATTGCAGTTCAACGCGATACAGGGTACAACGTGTACCCGCACACATTGAATGCAATGGGCCGGCCGGAGGCACCGATCGGTCCATTGCTGTTCAACGCATCACTGTACATGTGACTGGCATATGTCAGCATGCCTGTCTCAGATGGACATATGCCAGCCACAGATAGCTCCCAGGGAGTGAGGGGCACACCTACATCACGACAGCCTGTCCAAACTTTATCATAAGGCATGTAAGGCTGCATTTCCTATTGTGTGTATGTTGGTGTACATGTTGTCCTGTGGGTGTCACCTGTGGTAAGCCACCCCCAGGCTGTGCACGTGTTCATGGGGACAGGATCCTGGGTGTTACGTGTACATGACCACTGTGATGTGCAACTGTTCATATCTGTGCATGTGCCATGGTCACATTTCACGGTGGTGTATGTGTATGTCATGTCACATACTCCGTGAGTCCCATTTGGGACGGTATGTTTGAGCCAGGGTATCCCAGTGGCACAATAGTGACGGTCCTCCACAGTCTTTGTGCATGTAGTGTTTACAATGTCTCTGATTTCATGTGCACAATGGGAGACAGTCTCCACATCCACGTTGTGTGTGCATGGACTTTGATGTTGTGCGTGTGTGTGTCACAGACGTCCATGTCTGTCCTGCCGTGGCAAGTGGGACCACTACCTGTGGGGGTCATGGTTGTTTTGCTGTGGTGTATACATGATACTCCATGTAATGCCAGTGTCCATGTGGCAATACAGGGTCAATGGGAATGTACCTGTCGTTGAGCTGTGGTGCCTGGGGCACATCTGTCCTCACATGTCACTGTGGAGGGTGATTGTGACACGGCAGCAGGAGATGGGAACTGTGACACGGCCTCATGATATCCAATGGGCCAACCTGGGACTAATTGATGCCACCTGTTGGACCGTGTTGACAGATGTTGGCCATGTATGTACCATACATGTCCTTACGGAACTGCACACTTCATGTAGTTGTGCCTCATAATGATGTATGTTGGGATATTGAGTGTGTTCAATGCCGCATATGTGGGGTGATTGACAATCTTGCTTACTTCTCCTCTGCACTGCAGGGCTCCTGCTGTCCATCGACCATTCCCAGACCTGGCAACGATGGTGGAACGGGACAGCATCCGACGGTACCGCTTCACCAGGCAGCTGATTGCGGATTTGGCAGTGCAGTTGTCCCCACATTTGCAGCCTGGCCGGCCGTATCCTACAGCGCTGACCCCCAAGGTGAAGGTGATGGCAGCCCTACACTTCTTTGCCACCGGTACCTTCCAACATACTGTGGCGACTGCTGGTGGGATGTCACAGACCATGTTGAGCCGTGTGCTCCGCGATGTTTTGGCGGCAATGTTGCTATTCCTGAACCGGTACATCTATTTCCCTAGACTGCGATGACTCACTGACGTGAAGAGTGACTTTTATGCCCTGGGGAGGATGCCGCATGTCATTGGCTCCATTGATGGGACACATGTGGCTTTGGTACCACCACAGGCCCAGGAGCAGGCCTACAGGAACCGCAAGCACTACCACTCGGTCAATGCACTGGTGGTGTGTCTTGAAGACATGACCATCACACATGTGTGTGCCCGTTTCCCTGGTTCAGCACACGATGCCTTTGTGATGAGGAGTAGTCACATCCCCAGGATGATGGCACAGATGCAGAACCAGCGTGCCTGGCTTGTCGGTGTGTACTGACTTTGTGCCATTGTGTGTGATCTGATCTGTAGTATTCCGCCCACTTTTCCAAGTCAGCTAATGTGCACTTGTCTGTCCGTAGGTGACTCGGGATACCCCAACATGCCGTGGTTGCTGACACCCCTCAGGAACCCTGTGACACCAGCCCAGATGCGCTACAATGAGGCACATGGTCGGACCAGGAGAGTTATTGAGCGGACATTTGGTCTCCTGAAGAGCCGCTTCCGCTGCCTGGACAAGACCGGAGGGTCCCTCCCATATGCCCCTGCGAAAGTGTGCAAGATTATCATCGTCTGCTGCATGCTCCACAACCTGGCAGTGCGGAAGGAGTTGCCTCTCATCCAGGATGACAATGACCAACATCCGCCACCTGTGGAGGATCCTGGCCTGGACCACGATGCCAGTGACGATGATGATGATGATGAGGGTGATGTCCGCACACAGCTCATCACCAACTTCTTTAGCTGAATGTGAGTATCCTGAGGTGTCATGTCAATGATGTGAGTTGGCATGATATGTGTAGGTGGTGCTCTGGTGGTGGTGGAGTGTGTCCATGGGCTACTTGACTGGATGTGTGTTGCGATGTGTGCTTACAGGTGGGCTGTACTCCCCAACAGTGTTGACATGCTAACTTGGTTCTGGGTGGGTATCTTGTAACATGTGTTGTGCATGAGTTTTGCTGTTCTGTCCTGTACTCCATTGCTTTTGACTGTGTGTCATTTCTGTCCTTCACAGGGTACTTTCAGATTCGTTTGGTCAACTGTGTCCACCGACGATGTGATTGCACTTCCAGGCTGGTAGCTGTTGTGTCCCTACAGGTGATGTGCGCCACACCCATGGACTTCCTTCCGTCTACAGTTGTTGACTGTGTGCCCGCTGCCAGGTGGGATTACCTTGCATCTGTAGTGGTTACGACATGTTGCAACTGTGTAATAAACCTGTGCTTCACTTTGTGATGTGCGTTGTCTGTGGTCACACATTTGACTGCCATTTGCTTACTGCACCTGTGGGCTACTTGACTACAACTGGGAATGGGTGTGGTGTCTGTGCATTGCACCGTCTTCCCTGGCAACATCAGTGTAGGCAATGAGTCAGATGGCCTAGGTGTGTATGTGTTGTGTAGCCCTGGTGGTGTGTCTCCCTCATATGTGTCACGTTGCCTTTACTCAAATGCCTGTGTTGTACTTGCTGTTGCAGTTCGCATACACAGTGTAATTTTGCAGTTCATCATCCCCATAACAGCACCCACGTTGGAATCACAACAGAGGCAAGTATGGTGTATTAGTGTGTTTATTGTGATACATTTGTGTGAATAGTGCATAGGATGGGTAGTGCTGTACATAAATCTTGCAATCAGAAGTTCCTAGGTGAATTGAAAGTCCTGGTAGACAGAATCCCCAGTATCGGGGCCACAGTTGTCTGACACATTGGTCCAACTTGTACTCCCCATGCAATGTGTGGGAGTAGTGTTGCCGTCAACAGGGTGAACAGTCTGTGCACAAAGGTGAACATCCAGAACAGGTTCAGGCTTCCTGGGAGTTGCGCTTGGCCATCGGCCTCTCACTTGCCCCTCTTCGGACGACCCCTCTTCTTGGGGGGGCCCCTCAAGTACAGGCTGCTGCGGTGCAGGGGACTCTCCGCCAGAGTCATCCTCCCTCCCTGTGGCAGTTGCAGTTTGGGCAGCACCAGATGTTGTTGGCACACAGGGAGGTGTGGACTGGTTGCTGTTCATCTGGCGGAGGCATTGTAAAATGTCCCTGTGCACCGCCGTCATCTCATGCAGTGCATCCCACTTGGACTCCACGCGGGACATGTGTGAGTCCACGCGGGACATGTGTGACTCCACGTGGGACATATGAGAGTCCAAGCGGGCATGATGGGCAGCCTGCTGCTGTTTCATGTCTCTGAGGAGCCCCACTACCTGGCTGAGGTCTCCGGTGCTGGACTGGTACGCATCAGCTATGCGTACCAGTTGTGGGTCATCATGCACACCAGCAACCTCTGCAAGCAGCGACCTCTGTCTCCCACCCCTCCCACCACCCCTGCTGACATGTGCAGTGCGTGCAGTGGCACGCACAGATGACCCTGGTCCACCTTGGGGGTTGGTGGTGGTGGTGGTGTCCATGGCCCCAGGTTGGTCCAGGGTCCCTGTGCTGGTGTTGCTCCTTGTTCTGTCCATGTCGGCAGGGATGGTATTTGTGGTGACAGTCGTTGGAGGGGTGGGTGCAGGGGTGTAGCTGGTGGTCCTGCTGGTGCTGCAGCTGGTGGTCCTGCTGGTGCTGCATGTAGACTTGCACCGGATGTGCCAGGTTGGTCTTCTTCGTCCGAGGAGGGCAGAGGCTGTACGACGCCAGTGAGCTCCGCATCCTCTTGAGCCTGGGACTGGGACTCCTCAGCGTCTGCTGCTGTGTCCCCATCATCACCTGTTTTTGGGAGACACACACAATGTATGTTATGTTTCTGCAGGCATCAATGGTTGACACACATGACAGTTGTGACTGTGCCTCTGGGTGCGGGCCTGTACATTGCATTGTCCTAAGTCGTCACAGTCAGGGGTTGATATTGGTGTGGCACATTGTCCTGCATTATTTGGGCATTTCTATGTATTTTTTGGGGTGTGAACATGGTCTGCATTGGTTGTGTTTGGTTGACAGCCGGCCCTCCTTCCCACCCACCCAGCCAGTCAGTTATCCCACCATGGACTGTGCTTGCATTGCAGGGAGTGGAAGTTGTCTCTCAGGATGTCAGTCAGTGGTGTCCTGCTGTTTGTTGGTGCACAGTTGCCAGCAGGGCCTTGTGCTCCCCACAGCAGTAGCCAGTGTCAGCCATCTTGCGAGTCCTTCTCCACTCCCTGTGATGTGAGCATGGTTCAGGGTGGTGTTGATGGGACAGTTGTGGGGGTGACCAATATCAGTGACTGCCACTCCCATCATGCTATTGCCTCCACCCCACTTGCCAGCATTCCCAAACTTACTTGCTTTTGTGGGGAGTTCAGTATGTGTGGGTGTGTGAGCAATGGCAAGATGGCTGACAGTGGTGTCCTGCTGTTGGTTGGTGTGCAGTTCCCAGCAGGGCCTTGTGCTCCCCACAGCAGTAGCCAGTGTCAGCCATCTTGTGTGTCCTTATCCACTCCCTGTGATGACTCACGATGCTTATCATGGGTCAGGTCCTGAGGCGATCAAGTCTATTGTCCATCGCTATGTTCCTAGCAGACGGCTCCGGTCTGCAGATAAAAACCTGCTTATTGTACCTAGATTCAAGAAGGTTACATGGGGAGGTAGAGCCTTTTCCACTGCTGCTGCTAAACTGTGGAACTCCCTCCCGGAACATCTCTCCAGCCAGGTTTCTCATTCTCTTTTCGCAGGGCCTTAAAGACCTGGCTCTTCTCTCTGATCCCGGTATGAGCATGTCTCTTGGTTCTGCACCCTTATGTCCGCTTATAGCGCCTTGACGCCCTTGGGCTTAGTTTGCGCTCTACAAATTTCATATTCATTCATTCATTCATTCATTC
This sequence comes from Calotriton arnoldi, assembly GCA_963921515.1. Classification (NCBI taxonomy): domain Eukaryota; kingdom Metazoa; phylum Chordata; class Amphibia; order Caudata; family Salamandridae; genus Calotriton; species Calotriton arnoldi. Next base: position 15,445 of record CAWUFW010021585.1, read on the forward strand.
ATGTGAGCCTGGTTCAGGGTGGTGTTGATGGGCCAGTTGTGAGGCTGAGCAATGTCTGTGACTACGACTCCCATCATGCTATTGCCTCCACCCCCCTTCCCAGCATGCCCATGCTTCCTTCCTTTTGACTCTGCTTCCCTGTGGGGTGGGCTGGCTGTGCTGACAGGATGGCTGGGAGTGTTATCCTGGCAGTTGTTTGGCTAAAAGTCCCAAGAGTGTCCCTGTGCTTCACACAACATAACCCAGGGTGGTGGTTCTTTGTGGGATCTTGTGTTAGGATGGGGGGCATTGCATTCTACCAGGTGGGTTCTGTGGAGTTTGTGTTGAGGGGGTGTGAGGGGAGGTGCTTGTGACTATGGTCAGTGCTGCAAGTCCTCCTTCCCACCCAGCCAGCCAGTCAGTTATCCCACCATGGACTGTGCTTGCATTGCAGGGAGTGGAAGTTGTCTCTCAGGATGTCAGTCAGTGGTGTCCTGCTGTTTGTTGTTGCACAGTTGCCAGCAGGGCCTTGTGCTCCCCACAGCAGTAGCCAGTGTCAGCCATCTTGTGAGTCCTTCTCCACTCCCTGTGATGTGAGCATGGTTCAGGGTGCTGTTGATGGGACAGTTGTGGGGGTGACCAATATCAGTGACTGCCACTCCCATCATGCTATTGCCTCCACCCCACTTGCCAGCATTCCCAAACTTACTTGCTTTTGTGGGGAGTTCAGTATGTGTGGGTGTGTGAGCAATGGCAAGATGGCTGACAGTGGTGTCCTGCTGTTGGTTGGTGTGCAGTTCCCAGCATGCCCTTGTGCTCCCCACGACACAGCAACAGTGTCAGACATCTTTGATGGGCCTTTCCACTCTCTGTGGGATGTGCATGCGTGAGTGTGAGCTTGCTGGGCCATGTGGTGGGGGATGTAGAGCTGTGACTACGACTCCCATCATGCTATTGCCTCCACCCCCTTCCCAGCATGCCCATGCTTCCTTCCTTTTGACTCTGCTTCCCTGTGGGGTGGGCTGGCTGTGCTGACAGGATGGCTGGGAGTGTTGTCCTGGCAGTTGTTTGGCTAACAGTCCCAAGAGTGTCCCTGTGCTTCACACAACATAACCCAGGGTGGTGGTTCTTTGTGGGATCTTGAGTTAGGATGGGAGGCATTGCATTCTACCAGGTGGGTTCTGTGGAGTTTGTGTTGAGGGGGGGTGTGAGGGGAGGTGCTTGTGACTATGGTCAGTGCTGCAAGTCCTCCTTCCCACCCAGCCAGCCAGTCAGTTTTCCCACCATGGAACGTGCTTGCATTGCAGGGAGTGGAAGTTGTCTCTCAGGATGTCAGTCAGTGGTGTCCTGCTGTTTGTTGGTGCACAGTTGCCAGCAGGGCCTTGTGCTCCCCACAGCAGTAGCCAGTGTCAGCCATCTTGTGTGTCCTTATCCACTCCCTGTGATGACTCACGATGCTTATCATGGGTCAGGTCCTGAGGCGATCAAGTCTATTGTCCATCGCTATGTTCCTAGCAGACGGCTCCGGTCTGCAGATAAAAACCTGCTTATTGTACCTAGATTCAAGAAGGTTACATGGGGAGGTAGAGCCTTTTCCACTGCTGCTGCTAAACTGTGGAACTCCCTCCCGGAACATCTCTCCAGCCAGGTTTCTCATTCTCTTTTCGCAGGGCCTTAAAGACCTGGCTCTTCTCTCTGATCCCGGTATGAGCATGTCTCTTGGTTCTGCACCCTTATGTCCGCTTATAGCGCCTTGACGCCCTTGGGCTTAGTTTGCGCTCTACAAATTTCATATTCATTCATTCATTCATTCATGTGAGCCTGGTTCAGGGTGGTGTTGATGGGCCAGTTGTGAGGCTGAGCAATGTCTGTGACTACGACTCCCATCATGCTATTGCCTCCACCCCCCTTCCCAGCATGCCCATGCTTCCTTCCTTTTGACTCTGCTTCCCTGTGGGGTGGGCTGGCTGTGCTGACAGGATGGCTGGGAGTGTTATCCTGGCAGTTGTTTGGCTAAAAGTCCCAAGAGTGTCCCTGTGCTTCACACAACATAACCCAGGGTGGTGGTTCTTTGTGGGATCTTGTGTTAGGATGGGGGGCATTGCATTCTACCAGGTGGGTTCTGTGGAGTCTGTGTTGAGGGGGTGTGAGGGGAGGTGCTTGTGACTATGGTCAGTGCTGCAAGTCCTCCTTCCCACCCAGCCAGCCAGTCAGTTATCCCACCATGGACTGTGCTTGCATTGCAGGGAGTGGAAGTTGTCTCTCAGGATGTCAGTCAGTGGTGTCCTGCTGTTTGTTGTTGCACAGTTGCCAGCAGGGCCTTGTGCTCCCCACAGCAGTAGCCAGTGTCAGCCATCTTGTGAGTCCTTCTCCACTCCCTGTGATGTGAGCATGGTTCAGGGTGCTGTTGATGGGACAGTTGTGGGGGTGACCAATATCAGTGACTGCCACTCCCATCATGCTATTGCCTCCACCCCACTTGCCAGCATTCCCAAACTTACTTGCTTTTGTGGGGAGTTCAGTATGTGTGGGTGTGTGAGCAATGGCAAGATGGCTGACAGTGGTGTCCTGCTGTTGGTTGGTGTGCAGTTCCCAGCATGCCCTTGTGCTCCCCACGACACAGCAACAGTGTCAGACATCTTTGATGGGCCTTTCCACTCTCTGTGGGATGTGCATGCGTGAGTGTGAGCTTGCTGGGCCATGTGGTGGGGGATGTAGAGCTGTGACTACGACTCCCATCATGCTATTGCCTCCACCCCCCTTCCCAGCATGCCCATGCTTCCTTCCTTTTGACTCTGCTTCCCTGTGGGGTGGGCTGGCTGTGCTGACAGGATGGCTGGGAGTGTTGTCCTGGCAGTTGTTTGGCTAACAGTCCCAAGAGTGTCCCTGTGCTTCACACAACATAACCCAGGGTGGTGGTTCTTTGTGGGATCTTGAGTTAGGATGGGAGGCATTGCATTCTACCAGGTGGGTTCTGAGGAGTTTGTGTTGAGGGGGGTGTGAGGGGAGGTGCTTGTGACTATGGTCAGTGCTGCAAGTCCTCCTTCCCACCCAGCCAGCCAGTCAGTTATCCCACCATGGAACGTGCTTGCATTGCAGGGAGTGGAAGTTGTCTCTCAGGATGTCAGTCAGTGGTGTCCTGCTGTTTGTTGGTGCACAGTTGCCAGCAGGGCCTTGTGCTCCCCACAGCAGTAGCCAGTGTCAGCCATCTTGTGTGTCCTTATCCACTCCCTGTGATGTGAGCCTGGTTCAGGGTGGTGTTGATGGGCCAGTTGTGAGGCTGAGCAATGTCTGTGACTACGACTCCCATCATGCTATTGCCTCCACCCCCCTTCTCAGCATGCCCATGCTTCCTTCCTTTGACTCTGCTTCCCTGTGGGGTGGGCTGGCTGTGCTGACAGGATGGCTGGGAGTGTTGTCCTGGCAGTTGTTTGGCTAACAGTCCCAAGAGTGTCCCTGTGCTTCACACAACATAACCCAGGGTGGTGGTTCTTTGTGGGATCTTGAGTTAGGATGGGAGGCATTGCATTCTACCAGGTGTTGAGGGGGGGTGTGAGGGGAGGTACTTGTGACTATGGTCAGTGCTGCAAGTCCTCCTTCCCACCCAGCCAGCCAGATATCCCACCATGGAACGTGCTTGCATTGCAGGGAGTGGAAGTTGTCTCTCAGGATGTCAGTCAGTGGTGTCCTGCTGTTTGTTGGTGCACAGTTGCCAGCAGGGCCTTGTGCTCCCCACAGCAGTTGCCAGTGTCAGCCATCTTGTGAGTCCTTCTCCACTCCCTGTGATGTGCGCATGGTTCATGGTGGTGTTGATGGGACAGTTGGGGGGGGCAATATGTGTGACTGCGACTCCCATGATGCTATTGGCTACACTGACTTGGCCAGCATACACAGAATTCCTTCCTTTGAGTGGTCTTCATTGTGTGTTGGTGTTGTTGTGGTGGCTACATGTCTGGATGTGTTTGTTAGTTCTATTTGTGCCACTGCCTAGCTGTAGTTGTAGTTGTGTTTGTACATGTGATGGTACAGTTGGATGTGACTTTTTTGATGGCATGTGTTGTGTTTCTCTGACTGACATACACATTTTGGGATGATTCTGTTCTGGTTGCTGTGTAATTGCTATGAGTGCATGGTTTGACTCTCCCCTTGACAGTGATGTGTGTGTGTTTTGTGGCAGAATATTGTGTACATTTGTTGTGTACTCACCAGGCTCTGGGATGTTCTCTAGTCCATATACGCTCACTGGCGGAAGGATGGCCCGCACCTTCTCCTCCCAGGGCCTGAGGTATATTGGCTTGGCAGGAGGGCCACTGCCGGTGTATTGGCTGATGATGTACTCTTTCTTGAGCAGGTCCCGTACCCTCCTGCGCACGTCATACCACCTGTTCTGGATGTCGCTCTTTGTGCGCAGACATGGTGATTGTGCGTTCACCCTGTTGATTATCCTCTCCCACATCTTGGTTTTCTGGGAGATGGGTGTCTGTTGGACCAGTGTGCCAAACAGCTGTGGCTCTACCCTGAGGATCTCGTCTACCATGACTTCCAATTCACAATCTAGGAACTTGTGATTCTTCTTGGGGGCATGGTGATGGGTGGTGATGGTGAGTGATGTGTGTGTTGGTGTGCAGGTGAGGGTGTGTGAGTGTGTGTTTTGCTGGGTGTATGTGAGGTAGGTATTTGTTGGTGTGCTGATGGTGTGTGGCTTGTGTGAGGGATGAGCTGTGGGTGTGTGGTTGCTGTCTCTTGGGTGCTTGCAGTGGAATGGCATTTGCAAAGGATCATGGTTGTGATTTGTGTCCTTTATATGGGTGGAGTTGTGGGTGTGTCTTTGTTCTCTGTCCCCACCCCCCCAGTATTTATTGGCTTTGTAATTGCTTGTTTGGCCTTTTTTGTGTGATTTTTCCTTTGTACTGTCTGTGCATGTTGGAAACGTTCTTGTGACCGAGTCGGACCCTGCATTTGTCTCGTACGGTCTTCTCCGTTTCGTTCACGCTGTGTTTGTGCAGTTTTCTATGCTGCGTACGCGTCGGTCGCGGTGTTTTGTGTTGCTTCGGCTCGGTTTTGTATGCGTGTCGGTCGTACGGCTTGTCCTCCGTCCGACTCGCTCGTGGTTTTCGCGCCTTGCATCGTACTTTGCGGTTTGGAGTTCGCGTGTACGTTTCGGTCGGATTTGTTCCGGGTGCGTGTCGGTCGGTTGGATTCGCGTGTTTTTCCGACCGGATTGCTGTTTTCCGTGCGGTTTGGTCGTTCGACTTGGGTTCGGTACGTGTCGGTCGGATTTTGCACGCATTGCATCGTACTTGGCGTGTCGGGTGCCACAGGTACGTGTCGGTCGGTATAATTTCCGGCTCCGAGTCGGTCGGTGCTGTTTCCGGCCCGAATAGGAATCGACCCCAATGTGTATATTTATAATGCTTATCTAAATAATGTGAAATAAATGCTCATCAAGTACCAATACACAAATCAAGAAATATCACTGAGTAAATTATTAGCAAAGGAAATGACAAAATTCACATCATATTGACAGTGCATTGAAGGAGTGGAAAGGCGAAGAGAAAAAAGGTTCAGAAACAAAATACATTTGCAAATGATTATGCAAATTCAGGTTTCTATCTATACTAACCCAGTAGGAATAGGAAATCTACTCTCTGGCCACGAGAGCAGCAAGGCCCCTCAAGAAGATTTAAAAGGGCAAAGACTAAGTCAGGAATCAGGAACAGGAAGAAAACAGGTAGGCCTCTGCAGCAAACAGACGACAGCGATGATCTCCCAAGGATCAGCCTAAACGCCTCCAGCACACCCCTCCCACCGGGCACCTCAATTATACCCTAAAATCCAAATGTCCAGCCCACACTTGTTTCAAAATAAGGAGCTATTCTACATTTGATTGGTTAAGGAAGGGGGTGTACTGTCACACCACACTCAACATGTCCATCTCACTCAATGTTCTATTGTGTTTTTTTTTTCAACTTCATTACTACACCTTCCCAGGAAATACAAGTATACAAATATCAGGCTTCAGCTTCCTTCTCTCTGCTAATGTTTCAAAATTTGTTACTTCTTGTGCCACTCGTGCGCTTCCAGAGGAAACATTCCTCACTTGCTGATTCTTTTTCGTCTCCACATTTAACTTTTGGCAGGCACACGTAAATTCCAAGGTTGCTCGCCTTTGTCTTCCCTCCACGTTCTCTTTGCTTTTTCAGCTTATTTTGTAAAAATCATTCTCCTTAACCCATGCTTCTACGAAGAATAAAACAAGCATTATTACTCATTTTGTAATGCTTTTCTTTATGCACCCTCCCAATGCTGCATCTAACCATGCACAACCCATATTATTATTTTTCCTAGCAAACGTTAATAACGTGCACAAAAGCAGCATTAGTCTGTTTATTTTCATTAGTCAAGCGTTTGCGGCCTAGTTCAGTGCTTTAGTACACGCTTGCGCACTATTATTTTCCCTCATGTCAGTTTTTAAAACCACGTGTTTTTCACTGCACACTGTTAGAGAAATTAGAAAATGTTACTAGGGGTTTCAATCCGAGCAGGTTTCATTTTATGAGAAACCCTGCTCCATCACGACCGACATCGTAATCGGGCCCATTGTATTCTGTAAGCCTAGAAACTATACTTTTTGATCTGGACTCTTTTCTAGACCATTCAGTTTTATATTTCACCTCTGAACAGTCCCTATTTGGAGGTCCAGACCATTAATCCTGGAATAAAATGCAACTTTTCTGTTGGAAAACAATTTACGTCAAATAAATCGTCGTACTTATGCTGGATATTTATGAAGTGTGACCATGGCTACAAAGGACCCTTCATTGTGATCTGTATTCCCAGAGCAGCTGTTGCCAGGCATAATGTAAGCATCACTGAAAAGGGCTTTGGCTCTACCCACATGTTGGGAGCCAGGAGTACATGTTTTGATTGAGTAGAAGCTGCGTGCGTCCATAAAAAGAGCTTGCCCTCCACACACCTGTGATAATTTTGTTTATTTACCCAGCTGCCTGAGCTTGAAGTTTCAGAGACACACACATGGAATTGTAAAGCTATTAAAGTGTCTTAGATGACCAGTTCATTTATGGTGTTTTTCTCTGGCAGCTACACAGATGGGAGGAGGACGGTCATTAACCTGAATGGATTTTTAGGTCTGGCTTGATAGTGCAAATGTCACCTGCCCATTTAACCTACACCAATATTATTCTACAGTTCTTTTCTCCACACAAATGCATATCCATTCCCATGCTATCCACTAGTGATGTTACACATTACCACACAACATTCCTTTGAAGCCAGACTTTTGGTATGCCAATGCTTGGTTTGTAGTATTGAGAACTTTATGTTGCCTGCCAAATAAAACATATTATGTGTACCCCTCAGTGTGAATACCAGAATCTGAATCTACTTAATCACCACTATGACATAACTGGGGGAGGATGTGGCACAGAGGCCAGAGCTGCCAATTTGGGAGCTGGGGATCCGGATTCGAGTGTCGGCATCGCCGCAACATCCTGTGATTCTGGGCAAATCACTTTACCTCCCCATGCCCATGGACAACGCTTGGATACCCTCGCGGGTGATAAGTTTCAAACTTGAACTTAAACTATGACGTAACGACAATGTAAACCGCATGACTCCATGATATTGTCTGCCTCGCCTTGGGTCTCCTGAGACCTGAGCTATGGCAGATAAGAGTCTCACCCGCTTTCCCCTGCTTCTCTTGGGTCTCCACAGGCCACATTTGGGGGCACAACATGGGTGTCACTTTCCTTCCTGAAATCACCATCTCTCCTGTAGAATATCAGGGAATACCAAGTTGTGCAGACAGTCACCTTCAGTGTGCGTAAAATGGGGTGGGAAGGAGCAGAGGGTTGTGGGGTAGCCTGGCATAATGTCAAGTACTATTTACCTTTATAATCAACCATGAGTGGGGGATGATGCTTTAAAGAGAGGATGGTGTGGGTGAGTGGCAGCACCCTATTTTCTTCAATTTGAGCAAGGAAGGGAGGCAGATGTGTAGAGGGGTGGAGTGGGTTGCAGGACATCAGTTAGATAATGTATGAATACTTGGGCGATGGAGGGAAGAAGAGCATAATGGCTACAATGATGTGGAAGGGTGGCAGGATGTTTTAGATTCGGGTGTGAATGGAGAGGGACGGCCAGAGATTGGTGGAGGCGGGTGGCAGAAGAAGATGTTCAAATTGGGGTCAGGACAAGGCCATGTTGCGCATGACTTCCCATTGTCTCCTTTGCTCCTATCCAGCTGATAAGAGTGGAGAGAGAATTTGGAATGGCATACACAACAAAAAAAATTACAGATTGGTAACTGAATAAATGCAATGTTTTTCACAGCGGGCTGTAATTGACATCGCAGACAACTCAATGTTTTCTGTTGCTGTCTATTTGATAGTACTCAGAGCCCCTTGGCGAAAAACATTAGGTGCGTGTGAAATTGTGTCATTTGTTACTACATTTCACTAAATTACATGAAATTTACGTGAAATTACTTGAATTATATAAAATTACACTTGCAGAGAGAAATTGCTTTGCTGGTATTTTTTATGACTTTTTTAAGCGAGCATACACCATGCATCAAAACAGATTTCACAAGATACTGGCAGGAAACTGGTTTCAGCAGAAAATGTCTCTTGGCCGCACAGTTTCTCTGTGTCTCTTTCTTCTGCTGGTACTTTGCAAGACAGTTTTTTTACACGAGGTGCACCGTTGCTTAAAAATGTTATGTGATTTAGCATAATGTCAAATTTTGAGAATTTTGTGTAATGCAAAATGTATACATTTCGCAAATTTTGTCAGCATAATTAAAATGTCTTCTAGGCCTACATGCCTACATGTTGGTGCACAATATTGAACAATATTAACCTTTATATTAACCCTTTTTAATTAGGGTTAATATAAAGTTTAATAATGTCAAATTTAATATTGTGACATGGACTCCCTTTTTAAGGTGAGAGTCAATGTCAAAGGATCTTGAGCACCTTGGGATGATGTAGAGCCTAGGGGCCCTTTCCTGTTGGCAAAGCATGTGATTTTCAAAAAGGGGAATTGAGCTGGAAATGTCAGTAACCGTCAGAAGATCTTGACATGTGAATTACTCTGCCCGAGCCTTATCAATCTTTCAGTTTAACAAGTTTGTGGTGATCTCAGAAGATTTCACAACAGCAATGAAGCAAGGCTGGGTTCGTACAGAATGAGACCTGCTTCTGTGAAGAGTTGGCTGGCTCTGGCTAGACATTCTTTTGAGGTGGCGTAAGTTAAAGTACTGCAAGCAATATATCACATGGCAAGAATATCATACTCACTACATCGACATGTAACTAACTACAGTGTAAGGTAAGCATGTAACTACTATTTTTAATTCCTCTTATACTGACCTCCAAGCATAAATATAGGTGGAGTTATGAACAGGGATTATATACTTACCTTGCAATGCAGTTGTAGGCTAATGTAATACATATGATAATATTGTACGTAGCTCTACAACCTCTTCTGTGTACCATGACTGATAAGGTCGCATGCACAGAATGGCCTGCCTGTGTATGCTTGTGTGAGTTAGTCACTGGCATGACAGAGCTGATACAAAAAACTGAAGACTTTATTCCTCAGCACCTACATCAACATCTACATTCAGATCAAAGGTTTTAAAAAGTTATCTCTTATCAAAGCCTGATATGGGGTGATGTATAGGCTATCAAAGGTATCACTTAGGAATGTCACCTTTTTCAGAGAAAATTATTAGGCATTTGTTCCTGTTTTGAAATTTTTGAGGGTCTCGGATCTGGTACTTGAATGAGAATTTGTGTACAATTCACTGAATTTCTTTCTAGCATGGAAACTCTTTCTCTGATTGCTTTAATCATCATTTAGAAATACTTCTTATATGACAGATCCTATTCAGGGGGCCAAGGGACAAGCAGGGGCCACTGGGCCTGGGGTGACCACTTCACTACACGTCATAATCAACACTGTTTCCAGTCCTGGGCTTTTTGGATGGCATCTTTATGCATTCTGGTTGTTGGAGCCGTGGTTTGCTTCCATTGAAGTAACTAGACTGACACTCCTGATAGCATTGATTTGTAGGTGAAATGTTCAGGAGAGGAAGCAGTGTCCTTGAGGATATAGATTGAGGTGGTCACACTAACTAGGCCTCAGCCATTGGTGTTGAAGCCCTTTGCCTCTGATGTTCCGGGCCCGACCTGCTAGCATGGAATGGAGTCTATTATATTTGTATTGGGTCAGAAGAATCTGGCTCCTGAAGAAAGCCCAAAGATACATTAAGTATACTGGAAGGGCTGAAAAAAGAGCAAATGAGGAAGTAACCCCAATGTTTACCTTTCCCTCACTCCCTAGTACTAGTTTTTAACCTAGTAAAGGACAGGTCTGATTAAATAAAGTCAGCCAGATTCTTCTGCCCTAATACAATAAGACCCCATTCTTCAGCACGAATAACTCTAGGAGTGCACGTTCTAAGCATCCCTGGATGAGTCCACCTTTCACAACTAAGGTGTTAGTGAAGAAGGCATACATGATGAAGTGTGTCACCTAGTGTGAGTGAAGGAACTGTCCTTTTCTGTTTACACCCATTAGAAGGTGAATGTGACAGCGGCGGCTTTGACATGACGGGCTACCTGTATAAAAAAAGGCAAGCAAGACAAGTGATCTGGAATAAAATACAAGATTGCCTCCCAGCCTTTGTGTAGAGATTTGTGCATCATGATGTTTTTCTCATGATATTCTTTACCATTTATATTCCTGAGTTGATATTAAGATGGAATACCTCACCAGCACCATCTACCATATACCTGGGCTTCACTATGGATCTAGTGTTTACTTTCATCCCTCACATAAGTAAAATTGCAAACTACCATCTACACTACAACAGAAAATCTGCCACCTCAGTGGGTCTGAGTTTTTCAAAACAAGCAGTTCATGCACTCAGTATCTTAAGATTTGAAAAAAAAGCAGTTCATGCACTCATTACCTTAAGAGTTGAAAAAACAAGCAGTTCATGCATTCATTATCTTAAGATTTTACTTTGGGAATACTGTTACTTATGGGGTTGCAATCTTTCACCTCACCCCACTCAAAACAACCCTTCATTTCACTGCCACACTAATTCACAAGGCACAAACTACAAACACATCACACCTATTCTTCATGACCTCCACTGGCTTCGCATCATGGCTAGGATCATATTTAGACTCTACATCCAATTCCTAACTCATAATGCTATACATTACAATACACTACCTTACTTGACCAAACGCCTGACCCTCTCAGGATGCTCTAGAGGACTGAGAAGCATGGACTCACTACTACTTGAAGTTCCTAAGTTCATACCATCCACTTTAAGCAAAAAAGTTTTTGGGGGGTGCTACAGTGTCAGCCTGGAACTCGCTAACCTCAGAATATGACCTCCACTATTTACCCTGATAAAAAACTCAACTCATTTCTTCAAACAGTTTCTGACCCAATGCCCTAAAGTTATTATGCCACATTGTCCTAGGTGGATATGATTGTTCTACTATAGTTACTATATTTTCTTGTTGCCTGTACTGCTCCCATCTAGCCAGGGTGCCTTTTTGTTGTTTCACTCGTTTTTCTTGAGAATCTCTGCACATATTCTTTCCCTCCCCTTCAATGATGTAATCCACTTTCATGCCTTCTTGCGCTCGAATTTTATGTAAATCATGGTTATACCTTTCTGCTTCTGACTTGAGTGCAATAGAAAAAATGATTATGCATTTATTAATATGTTCAGTAGGGCATGTTACCTCTGAGCCGGCGGTAATATGTCACACAGACTTTTTTTGTAACATCCAGAAACACAGTTACGGTGTTTCTGGCAGGCCCCTTATTTTTCAGCAAGAAAGGCAGGTTGCAATTGAAGCAGTCCCACAACATTTCCCAGGGCCAAACCAATAAGGTGAGGAATGTGCTAAAAAAAACAATCTTGTGGTTCTACAGATGGCTCACCCCTGAAGTACAATCTTGGGGTTCTACAGATGACAGATGGACCTCCCCCTGAAGTACAAATCTAGGGGTTGTACAGATGACAGATGGCCCTCCCCCTGAATTACACATCTAGGGGTTGTACAGATGACAGATGGACCTGCCCCTGAAGAACAAACCTAGGGGTCCTTCTGATGACAGATGGACCTTCCCCATAAGCACAAATCTAGGGGTCCTACAGATGACAGATGGACCTCCCTCTGAAGTACAAATCTTGGGGTTCTTCCGATGACAGATGGACCTTCCCCTAAAGTACAAATCTAAGGGTTCTACAGATGACAGATGGCCCTCCCCCTGAAGTACAAATCTAGGGGTTGTACAGATGACAGAAGGACCTCCCCCTGAATTACAAACCTAGGGGTCCTTCTGATGACAGATGGACCTCCCCCTGAGGCACAAATCTAGGGGTCCTACAGATGACAGATGGACCTCCCCCTGAAGTACAAATCTTGGGGTTCTTCCGATGACAGATGGACCTCCCCCTAAAGTACAAATCTAAGGGTTCTACAGATGACAGATGGACCTCCCCCTGAAGTACAAATCTAGTGGTTCTACAGATGACAGATGGACATCCCCCTGAAGTACAAATCTTGGGGTTCTTCCGATGACAGATGGACCTCCCCTAAAGTACAAATCTAAGGGTTCTATAGATGACAGATGGACTTCCGCCTGAAGTACAAATCTAGGGGTTCTACAGATGACAGATGGACCTCCCCCTGAAGTACAAATCTTGGGGCTCTTCCGATGACAGATGGACCTCCCCTGAAGTACAAATCTAGGGGTTCTACAGATGACAGATGGACCTGCCCCATAAGTACAAATCTAGGGGTTCTACAGATGACAGATGGACCTCCCCCTGAAGTATAAATCTTGGGGTTCTACAGATGACAGATGGACCTCCCCCTGAAGTACAAATCTAGGGGTTCTACAGATGACAGATGGACCTCCCCTGAAGAACAACTCTTGGGGTTCTTCCGATGACAGATGGACCTCCCCCTGAAGTACAAATCTAGGGGTCCTACAGATGACAGATGGACCTCCCCCTGAAGTATAAATCTAGGGGTTCTTCCGATGACAGATGGACCTCACCCTGAAGTACAAATCTAAGGGTCCTACAGATGACAGATGGACCTCCCCTAAAGTACAAATCTTGGGGTTCTACAGATGACAGATGGACCTCCCCTGAAGTACAAATCTAGGGGTTCTACAGATGACAGATGGACCTCCCCCTGAAGTACAAATCTTGGGGTTCTACAGATGACAGATGGACCTCCCCTGAAGTACAAATCTAAGGGTCCTACAGATGACAGATGGACCTCCCTGAAGTACAAATCTAGGGGTTCTTCCGATGACAGATGGACCTCCCCCTGAAGTACAAATCTAGGGGTCCTACTGATGACAAATGGACCTCCCCTGAAGTACAAATCTTGGGGTTCTACAGATGACAGATGGACCTCCCCCTGAAGTACAAATCTAAGGGTCCTACAGATGACAGATGGACCTCCCCTGAAGTACAAATCTAGGGTTCTTCCGATGACAGATGGACCTTTCCCTAAAGTACAAATCTAAGGGTTCTACAGATGACAGATGGCCCTCCCCCTGAAGTACAAATCTAGGGGTTGTACAGATGACAGAAGGACCTCCCCCTGAATTACAAACCTAGGGGTCCTTCTGATGACAGATGGACCTCCCCCTGAGGCACAAATCTAGGGGTCCTACAGATGACAGATGGACCTCCCCCTGAAGTACAAATCTTGGGGTTCTTCCGATGACAGATGGACCTCCCCCTAAAGTACAAATCTAAGGGTTCTACAGATGACAGATGGACCTCCCCTGAAAGTACAAATCTAGTGGTTCTACAGATGACAGATGGACATCCCCCTGAAGTACAAATCTTGGGGTTCTTCCGATGACAGATGGACCTCCCCCTAAAGTACAAATCTAAGGGTTCTATAGATGACAGATGGACTTCCGCCTGAAGTACAAATCTAGGGGTTCTACAGATGACAGATGGACCTCCCCCTGAAGTACAAATCTTGGGGCTCTTCCGATGACAGATGGACCTCCCCCTGAAGTACAAATCTAGGGGTTCTACAGATGACAGATGGACCTGCCCCATAAGTACAAATCTAGGGGTTCTACAGATGACAGATGGACCTCCCCCTGAAGTATAAATCTTGGGGTTCTACAGATGACAGATGGACCTCCCCCTGAAGTACAAATCTAGGGGTTCTACAGATGACAGATGGACCTCCCCTGAAGAACAACTCTTGGGGTTCTTCCGATGACAGATGGACCTCCCCTGAAGTACAAATCTAGGGGTCCTACAGATGACAGATGGACCTCCCCCTGAAGTATAAATCTAGGGGTTCTTCCGATGACAGATGGACCTCACCCTGAAGTACAAATCTAAGGGTCCTACAGATGACAGATGGACCTCCCCCTAAAGTACAAATCTTGGGGTTCTACAGATGACAGATGGACCTCCCCCTGAAGTACAAATCTAGGGGTTCTACAGATGACAGATGGACCTCCCCCTGAAGTACAAATCTTGGGGTTCTACAGATGACAGATGGACCTCCCCCTGAAGTACAAATCTAAGGGTCCTACAGATGACAGATGGACCTCCCCTGAAGTACAAATCTAGGGGTTCTTCCGATGACAGATGGACCTCCCCCTGAAGTACAAATCTAGGGGTCCTACTGATGACAAATGGACCTCCCCCTGAAGTACAAATCTTGGGGTTCTACAGATGACAGATGGACCTCCCCCTGAAGTACAAATCTAAGGGTCCTACAGATGACAGATGGACCTCCCCTGAAGTACAAATCTAGGGGTTCTTCCGATGACAGATGGACCTTTCCCTAAAGTACAAATCTAAGGGTTCTACAGATGACAGATGGCCCTCCCCCTGAAGTACAAATCTAGGGGTTGTACAGATGACAGAAGGACCTCCCCTGAATTACAAACCTAGGGTCCTTCTGATGACAGATGGACCTCCCCTGAGGCACAAATCTAGGGGTCCTACAGATGACAGATGGACCTCCCCTGAAGTACAAATCTTGGGGTTCTTCCGATGACAGATGGACCTCCCCTAAAGTACAAATCTAAGGGTTCTACAAATGACAGATGGACCTCCCCCTGAAGTACAAATCTAGTGGTTCTACAGATGACAGATGGACATCCCCCTGAAGTACAAATCTTGGGGTTCTTCCAATGACAGATGGACCTCCCCCTAAAGTACAAATCTAAGGGTTCTATAGATGACAGATGGACTTCCCCCTGAAGTACAAATCGAAGGGTTCAACAGATGACAGATGGACCTCCCCCTGAAGTACAAATCTAGGGGTTCTACAGATGACAGATGGACCTCCCCCTGAAGTACAAATCTAGGGGTTCTACAGATGACAGATGGACCTCCTCCTGAAGTACAAATCTTGGGGTTTTTCCGATGACAGATGGACCTTCTCCTGAAGTACAAATCTTGGGGTTCTTCCGATGACAGATGGACCTCCCCCTGAAGTACAAATCTAGGGGTTCTACAGATGACAGATGGACCTGCCCCATAAGTACAAATCTAGGGGTTCTACAGATGACAGATGGACCTCCCCCTGAAGTACAAATCTTGGGGTTCTACAGGTGACAGATGGACCTCCCCTGAAGTACAAATCTAGGGGTTCTACAGATGACAGATGGACCTCCCCCTGAAGAACAACTCTTGGGGTTCTTCCGATGACAGATGGACCTCCCCTGAAGTACAAATCTAGGGGTCCTACAGATGACAGATGGACCTCCCCTGAAGTATAAATCTAGGGGTTCTTCCGATGACAGATGGACCTCACCCTGAAGTACAAATCTAAGGGTCCTACAGATGACAGATGGACCTCCCCCTAAAGTACAAATCTTGGGGTTCTACAGATGACAGATGGACCTCCCCTGAAGTACAAATCTAGGGGTTCTACAGATGACAGATGGACCTCCCCCTGAAGTACAAATCTTGGGGTTCTACAGATGACAGATGGACCTCCCCCTGAAGTACAAATCTAAAGGTCCTACAGACGACAGATGGACCTCCCCTGAAGTACAAATCTAGGGGCTCTTCCGATGACAGATGGACCTCCCCCTGTAGTACAAATCTAGGGGTCCTACAGATGACAGATGGACCTCCCCCTGAAGTACAAATCTTGGGGTTCTACAGATGACAGATGGACCTCCCCCTGAAGTACAAATCTAAGGGTCCTACAGACGAGAGATGGACCTCCCCTGAAGTACAAATCTAGGGGTTCTTCCGATGACAGATGGACCTCCCCCTGAAGTACAAATCTAGGGGTCCTACAGATGACAGATGGACTTCCCCCTGAAGTACAAATCTAAGGGTTGTACAGATGACATATGTACCTCCCCCTAAAGTACAAATCAAAGGGTTCAACAGACGACAGATGGACCTCCCCATGAAGTAACACCTTGTGGTTCTGCAGATGGCAGCTGGACATCCTCCTGCCTGTCACTGTCTTAGTCTGTCTGTGTGCACATGGCTCTAGTTGAAACGTGTTGTCTGTGTGTCTGCAGATGTGTTTTTAACATACTGTGCCTGTCAATCTGTTACTTTGTTTGCATCTTTTTGCATCTGGCCTACTGTTAATCTGTCTCTTACACTTTGTATGATGGGCAGAGAGGTGGACTCTGTTCCTTCACGTTTGTTCAGAAAGCAGGTATGGTGCTCTCCAATTGGGCGCGGAATAAGCTTTATAAAACACACTGCATGGGTCGTGCCTGAAATAAACCCCACAGAATGAGAAATTTTGTATCTAATAATTGGCGGTAATGCACCAGAGCTGCATGGGGCACAGAGACAGTGCCAGTGGCATATCCAGTGTGTCACGGGGCCTAGTACAAGGAAGGAAATGGGCTCCAGTGGCAGTGAGATACATCAATAATTAGGGGCTTATTTATGAGAGTCTTGCACCACCGGAGCGTCCCTTTTTTTGATGCTCCAGTGGTGCAAGCCTCTCAATCATATCTATGAGGTAATGCATGGCCTTATAGATATGGAGTGAGGCAAGGCGGCGCAAGTCGCTGCCTTGCCTTACTCTGCATCCAGGAGGCGTTCCATGGACATTACAATGGGTTTTCCCAGTCAGCACCCATGGATTTTGATGTAGCTCCATATTTATTTAATCACGTAAACCTGGGGCAACGCCAAAACCTTACGACTCCCAGTGCAGGCATAACGAGTAGAAATATTTTTATTTCTCCTCATTTTTCCTCTTTCCATGTTTTAGAAAGAGGAAAACGCCTCTCAGCATTGTTTTTGTGCATGAAGTTGCACCTTCCTGCACAAAACAATCCTTCCTGCAACAGAGGCACCCTTGCAGTGCCCACTTTGGCGCTAGGCATCAAATTATGCAACACTGCAGTGGAAAGGACAGGAATACACCTTTCGCATTGGCGTAGGGCAGCGCAGAAAAAGGTCTTGTGGCGTTGCCCTAAGCCAATTCATCATAAATGAGGCCCTTAGAGTTTAGTGGATCCCTCAGGCCTCTGTGACCCAGTGCCACTGCACCTGCTGCACCAATTGAAGCTGCGCCCATGGACAGTGCCACAACAGGGTGATGCTGGGAGGGATGGGGAGAAGGACATCGTCTGACCCCCTCTGTAGCTACCTCTCCAATGAATCCCTGGGGATTGTAGCGTTCTGCACTGATTTCCAGCGACAACTATTTTGACGCAAATAAGAATAATTTAATTGGCGAGCTGCAAAACTGCGTGGAGCCGTTTGCTCCATTTTGGGACATTTGTTGTTGAACCTTTCGAAGCGCAATTTGTATAAGTGGGCGTAAAGCTTAGTTATTACAACGCCAGGACCGCTCATGTTAACAGAGCCGCATCAAGCACAGGGTGTATGAGTCAGACTCCACTCAGTGCTGGCCTTGGCTTTACCCCCTGTGAATATGCAACAGCTCTACTCCTCTGTTAATGCAAAGTCACCCAGAATGCAAGGACACAGCTCAGCAAAAGACCCTGCTCCCCCCTCCACCACCCATGAGTCCAAAGTGGCTTCCTGGGAGCGGGTTAAATTAAGCACATCACCTATCTACCACTGGACACTCCTGAGCAATGGGTCGGTGAGCTCCTGCTCACTCTTGCACCCTGCCTTGATCAGAAAAACAGTACATGTACGGTGTTTACATCATGTATCAAGAAGTTGTGTAGGTGCTGCAAGCTTCCACTTGGTGCTTCAAAGCGTGGACCCCGCATTGGTGCCCCAGGCATGAGTGGTAAGCGGAGGTGTTAACTGCATGAAAAAGCTGTCCTGAAACTCTCAGTGGATTATCTTTTGTAAAGGGTTGCCTTCAGAATCTTTCTAAACATTACATGATTTTCTCATTGCTGCAGGGGTGTATGGCATTACAATGCATGCCTGCACCACTACCCACTCCTAAATCCTAAAATTAATATTTAATTTAAAAAATTCATTTAATTTAATTATTTTCTTTTTTGGGAGGGTGGGACCCCTCTGGGACACTCCTAACCTTCCCACCATTAAACCTTGAAATTACCCGTGCTTCCCTTTACCACTACCCACCTTAACCCCTAACTTTTCCCTTACCTCCTTTTACCGCAACCCACCCCAATCCCTACATTGACCCTTACCTCCATTTAGCACTACCGAACCCTAAAACTCTAAATTTGCCCTTACTTACCTTTACCACTGCCCACCCCATAACCCTAAAATTACCCCACTTCTCTTTATCACTGCTCTCCCCTAAACCCTAAAAATTCCCCTTATCTCCCTTTATCTCTACCCACCCCTAAACCCTAAAATTACCTACTTTACAAATTGTTATTAAAAAAATAAAATAATATATATATATGTGATCAAGGCAGGCGACTGCCGAAACGCGTAATGGCGAGGCTGTTGGAGCGGTAAAATAAAACAAAATTGCACATACTTGGGTCCACTCTCGTTTGTTGGCGGAAAGAAACAACGGAACAAAAGCGAGCAACTGCTATATATATATATATATATATATATACATATATATTCATTGAAAAAAAACAAAGGTTAATGTGAGGTTAGAGTTAGGTGAAAATGTCAGTTAAAGCATGCCATTTAAACGTAACAGGTAAAGGAGCAGCGGGATGATGCAACTGGCACATTATAATCATGGCAGGTTACGTGCAAGTAGAGCATTGTCATTGCCTTTGCATTACAAAGGCGTGAAAACTCGCCATTTTCAAAAAGCGTTAGCAAAGCAAAATGGAAACACAGGCTGCAAGGAATAAAGCATGGCAGCAGGCAGACACTCAGATTTATATCTGTAAACAAGTTGCTGGAGAAAAGTGATCTTCTTCCCCTCTGCCAATGCTAGAAGGGGGCACCAACAAAAAAGAGAGCAGTCTTGTTGTCCTCCCCTCTCAATGGCTCTCTCTCTAAAGAAAAACAAAACGGCGCCTTCTCTTCCCAGCGATGGGGGAGGACAATGAGTCCGCAGCCAGCCAGCAGAGCCTGTAGCTGGATGACCAGGACACCTGAAGAATTGATGGGGACAATGAAGACGAGACGGAGCATGGCAAGGGGTAGGAAACACGTGGTGGCTCCGGTGCCGGGCGCGAGGGAGCTGGCTACTGCTGCGGCGAGTCCATATTTTGCACCCACTGCCATGTCCCCATGTCTGGTAGCCTGGACTTGTGCCAACAGGCTGCTGCAGTCCACTAAGATAAAGGGGAGCACTGGCTGCACCGGGAGCAGCTTCGGCAGGCATGCTGGGAATGTAGCCAGGGTGGCAGCGATGCAGTGCAGGATGAGCTAGGCCGCCAGTAAGGCCATGCACGAGGTGCTTGCAAGAGTCTCTCACACACTGACTGCATGCCAACAGTACAGGGGCTTCGTTTCAGCTCTGTTATGTATAGTGTGACTTCGTGCCCGTGTCATGTGTTTCCTGAATGGCCCATTGTAGTTTTCCCTATGGTAGCCTAACTGTGCACGTTGTAAGCCTCATTTTTCTTTGCACATGTTATTGTAAACACGCTTGCTTTTGTGCCACATTGTACTTTCACACGGAACCTCCATATGATTTTATGTTCTGGTCTTTTCCTGGGATGTGGTCTGAACACCATCAACAAGGTCAAACAAAAATGTCCCTTGTTATTCTTTATGGCCAGGCACTAGCACCTCGACATAACACAAGATGCAGCTGTTGTTTATGTGCACACATGTCTTATCATATAGATGAGTCCATGAGCCAAAAACACACATGGAATCAGAGTTCTGAGAAAAGAGCACTGCGTCTGCTAAGATGTAGAACGTCCATCTGTGAATGCTAAGTTACTGGGTCTGCCAGTAATCCCAGAGATCTTTGATATATAATCATTTAGCTTTAGTAGCAGGGGAGGGGGTTTAAGTTCCTCTGTCCTATAAAAGGCAGGGCTTTTAATGGTCAATGGATTATTAACCATGCTAACAGTATTTCTAGTATGCATTTGTTTTATAATTGTGGCACATATACAGCATTTCATAGCACAATAGTATAAATAAATATTCTAAGCTTCCTTCGTGTGTCCTGGTTATCTCACTGTGAACAAGTACGAGTGAGAGAGCAAAAGGGTGTGTCCATGTTACCGCAATCCATGAGAGGGTCAAGAGTGTTGTGATCTGGGGTGTCAATTCACTTGTTTCTCTGGTAAGGTAAGGATGGCAGGTGAGGCACTATAGCTAATCAGACTCAGACTCATAGATACTGAGGTGGTATGATGACTCAGTCCCTACATACTGATGGTCTATGGTTCCAAGCTTAATTCTGTCCTAGAGCGGAATCCCTGCAACACCAACAGCACAACGGCAAGCGTCTGAGCCCTGTGAGGTATTGTATGACTGCATGCCAACAGCAGAAGCTTGCAGATCTGAGCTGTGCTATGTGTAGGGGTGACTGAGCAATACTCTGCCCACAAGTGGAAATCCACGGAATTCCGCTGAGCTTTTTAAGTAACTCCACCGAATTCTGCAGAGTGAAACTCCGAGAGCTCCGGCCAGGCCCATCTCTGAGTCCTAAGATGGTGGCACAAGTTTTCCTTCAGGTTGTAACCAGCCAATCACAATGCGTGGGTTGAGCTTGCTGATCCACGGATTCATCACGGATCTATCGCCAATCCTCCGCAACATGAAATATGCAACGTTTTTTAACCTTTATTTCTCAAAAACTACGGAACAGATCTACACCAAATCACAAAAACATGCTTTCTAGACCAAGATCATGCTTTCTGCCAAATTTGGTGCTAAGCCGTTTTCCCTGTAGCTGTGTCTAGTTTTCCTATGGAAAAAATTAATGCGGAACACATGTTTTGGGCCCCTATCCCATTTTATAGGCCCCCACTTGATAGATCACACAGAAACTTTCCAGGAAGGACCTGAAGTGAAGAACATTTTTTGAGAAAGGTTTTTGAAGATTTGCCAAAGTTATTAACAAACCAAAAAATGATTTTCTTATGGAATTGTGGTCTTAACAGTAACTACCTAGTGGGTATATATACATTCACGGAACAAAACAAAGGTTAAAGCAATGTTATAGTTAGGTGAAAATATCAGTTAAAAGATGTGTTTTAAACTAACAAAACCACTGAAGTTCACCAGATATAGTTATGTCAATTAAAGGTATGTCAAAGTAAGTATAACTCGAAACCTGAGTAATTATAACTCGGGTCCTCGCCCTGCAAAGTTTTGTCATCAACTATGCCTTTGCAAATGTCGCAGTGATATTATCAATGAAGTCATAGAATATGTCATAAGTGATGTAATATGTGGGGTAATTAGCAGTGCATGGCGAGGTGCGAGTAATTGTTATCTTAGGGCACAAGTTATAGTTATTCAACATAACTATAACTGCCAAATTTCTGTGGTTTTGCGTGTTTAAACATAATTTTTAGCTCACATTTTCACCAAACTGTAAAGTCCCTTTAATCTTTGATTTTTTTCAGTGCATTTCTAGGGTGTTTTTACGTAAAACGGCAACCCCATGCCTGCATCGAGGCCCTGTGTCCAACCCGCAGGCAGCCATACATAAGCCGCGCATGTCCTTTGCCCATGCATGGTGTGGGGTTGGACGCAGGGCCTTGTCGCAACCAACTACGTTGTGGCTAAGCACTCCAGCTATAGAGCACCATAGACCCTGGGACATCCAGGACACCTACGTTTTTTTATTAGGGACTGCAGGACCCCCGTAGCTCCGTCGGCTCCCTTGCCAGCACCCATCCCTGGGTGCCAGCAGGAGCCGGCAAATCTTTTTATTTTGGGAGGGGTTATGTGGCACCATCCCAACACCTTTTCAGGCCCGGGAGATCCCATCCCAGGGGCTGTATTGTTTTTGTAAGGGGAGGGGAGCATGCAACCTCCATCCCCAAGCCTTTAAAGGCCATGGGGACTTCATTTACCAGGGCAGTATTATTTTTTATGGGAGGGGGTGCACGGTCACCATCTCCAAGTCTTTAGGACCACAGGGACCCAATCTCCCACAGCCATTTGCATTTATTAAGGGGAGAGAGGCATGCAGAGCTCTTCCCTGAGCCTTTAGGACCCCAGGGACCTCATCCCTTGGGCTGTTTGCTTTTATTAAGAAGAGTTGGATGCACAGCTCCCACCTTGAGCCTTTAAAGCCCTGGGGAGCCCTCCCCAGGGAGCTTTTCTTAGAAAAGGGGGCAGGGCACACAACACCCCTCCCCAAGCCAATAGTAGCCCCAGGGACCCCATCCCCGGGGCCTCAGGTGGGTTCCCCAATGCCTACCAGGGGCACCCACAAGACACTGTGTTGCGGGCTGCGGGGGGAACCCTAGGCCCCTTACAGCCCTGCCATCTCCCTGCATGCACCCATGCTGGAACTGGCATTTCTCCTGCCCGGCAGGAGAAGGTGTTTTTAACTGCTCCTGCCAGGCGGGAGTAATTTCAGTTTCCTTGCCCACAAAGTGCAGGCAGGGAAACACATGTCTACTCCCACCCAGCGGGAGCTATTTTAAAGCTCCCACAGGGTGGGAGTGGACAGGTTTTCCCTTGCCGCACTCGTACGGGCAGGAAAACTGTGTCCCAGGGGTGGGCTCCCTGGGACACAGTGAGTGAGCCGGCCCCTGAGGATGAAGTCCCCTGGGGTCTTTCAAGTCTTGGGGAGGGGGGCTGTGTGCCGTCCCCTTTCAAATATTATTGTCCTGGGGGATAGGGTCCCTGGTGCCTTTTGAGGCTCAGGGAAGGGGGGCCATGTGGCCCCCCTCCACTTAAAAAAAAGGCCCTGGGGATAGAGTCCTCAGGAAGGGTGCCACTTGGCTCGCCCCCACATGAAAATACATAGGGTCATGTGGGATGGGTCCTCAGGGCCTAATGAGGCTCAGGGAGGGGGGCCATGTGGTCTTCTCCCCTTTAAAAGAGATATGGCCCTTGGGGATGAGGGCCTTTTAAAAGCTCAAAGAGGGGAGTAGTGGAGCTCCTTCCCCTTAAAACAAAAACATGGCCCTTGGGGGTGGGGTCCCCAGGGCCTTTTACAGGTTCAGGGTGGGGGGCTGTGCGCCCCCCCTCTCCTTAACTAAAATAGCCCTGGGGGATAGAGTCCCCAGGGCCTAATACGGCTCAGGGAGGGGTGCACTTGGCCCCGACCCCTTTTAAAAAAATGGCCTGGGAGCTGGGGTCCACAGGGCCTAATAATGCTTAGGAAGGTTGGAAGTGCCCCCCCCTTCCCTTTAAAAAAAATGACCTGGAGAATGGGGTCCCAAGGCTCAGGGTGGGGGACCACAAGATCCCCCTCCCCTTTCAAAAACTTTAGGCCCTCTGGCCAGCTCCCCCCTGCACTCGACCAAAGGCCGTGCACGGCAGGGGGTTGGCCTTATGGTAATAAATTATTACTTTACGTAAAAAAATAACCCAAGCCATTCACTGAAAAAAACAGAGGTTAAAGTAATGTTATAGTTTGGTGTGATAAAAAGGTCTGTTTTTGTTTAAAAAAAAAAAAGAACCTTAGAACTTCACTGAAAAAAACAAAGGTTAAAGTAACGTTATAGTTAGGTGAATATGTCAGTGAAAACATTAATGTTTTGAACTAACAAAAACCACAGAAATTCACCAGTTATAGTTAGCATAGCTAACTATAACTTACGCACACGCCATGTACTGCTAATGACCTCGCATTTTACATCACCCATGACATGTTCTGTCACATCATTTAGGACATCACTGATGAAATCTCAAATGACACCATTGATGACATCACTGATGACATCATCCAGGCTTCTTTTGTTCTTTTGTATAAATGGCTAGAGCATTAGAGCTATGAAAGTAAATGCAAAATAGCTCAGAAAAATATGAAGCATCATTACTGCTATCATGGATACAACCCCCATAGGTAAAGCAAGCTTGTGCTATGTGAAACTTTGACCCTATACCATACACTTCATGGGTAGCCAAGTTCATGTTGACTATGAAACACAGATGAAAGTGTAACCTATCCTGCACACAGCGTTCAATCTGTATACAATTGCTCAGGGAAAACCAAGTTCCTCCATATACTGAAGCCCTGTTACATAACTAATGCCCTACTACGGACAGTCTTTACCTGTATCAAACCCCTGATAGTCACTGAACCTACATGATGAAGTGGATATAAGTAGGAAGGTGGGTACTGTTGACAATGTTTACTATATGGAGAGAGTTTACTCTGTACCACACTATTTGCAGAGTGTGAAACTTTGTCCGCAACACAACTGGTGCGCATGTAAAGCGCTCTGATACCTTCGGGTCTAGATCCCAGGATGTCAGATTGACTGCCACCGAGGGCCTGTCGGTGGCGGTCCACCCGACATCGTGCTGACCCCCTTAGTATGTAGTACGTAGAATCTTTGCCCTGCTGGAAACTTTTACTGCAGTAGCAAAAAACGTGTGTGGAACATGATGAACACAAGTTGTCAACTGTCACCTGCACACAGAGTTACTCTTCAATACAAAGATTCATAACGTGTTCAATACCTCTACACACCTATGGCGCATTAGGAGCACATGCGTTTTGTAAACACTTACACCAATTGGCTGGACACAGGCTGTACAAAATTAGGTAGAAAAGTAATATGATAGTTACCCGCCACTATGTAAACTATAAAACAAACTAACACACTCATTGGATTATATCATCAGAGATGTCATCGGTGATGTCATCAACTATGTTATTTGAGATGTTATCAGTGATGTCATAAATGATGTCAAGGACCATGTCATGAGTGATGTAATATGTGAGGTCATAAGCAGTGCATGGCAGGGCGCAAATTATAGTTAGCTCCGCTAAGTATACCTGAGGAATTTTTGTGTTTTTTTTAGTTCAAAATGTTAATGTTGTCACTGACATATCCACCTAACTCTAAAGTTACTTTAACCTTTGGTCTTCTCAGTGAATGTCTATCTATCTATCTATCTATCTATCTATCTATCTATCTATCTATCTCTCTCTCTCTCTCGCTATATAGATAGATAGATAGATAGATAGATAGATAGATCGGTATGGATATATATATATACATATATATATTATCTACTGGCGGTCGCCAGTAGATAGTTATAGTTACAACCTATTATCCATAGGAAATCCGCGACATTCTATTTGCAATAACGTTGGCGCCGGTTGACGAATCTTCGCGAAAGTTTCCAACTTGTTGGGGCGCTCTGATCCGCTCCTACCCTGAAAGTCTCGGGGTGATACGTCAAGCGGGGGCCGAGAAAAAGGGGGTCCCAAAGCACGTTTTCCCCATTCATTTTTCCATAGGAACCTTTAGTCGCAGCTACAGCCCGAACTGCTGAACGGAATTACCCCAAATTTGGCAAAGAGGTAGCCCTTGGTTCAGACTGGTGCCTTTTGCTAAAATGGTGTAAATCCGTTCAGTAGTTCCTGAGAAATTCACAATTAAAATCACATATATATCTATGGGCGCGTCGGATCCGCGTACCCTCCCGATCACGAGCTGCATGCTAATTGGCTGTCAACACTCCAAATCAAGAAGTGTTGGCAGCCATTTTGTCCCTCGGTAGAACCGAGGGACAGAAACAAGTGCGCAAAGCGCAAAAGGGAGCAGGGTAGAAACACCCTGACCCCTAGGTCTGCTCAGGGGTCCCACAAGGACCCCTGGGCAGAAAAAATATATATATTTTTTAAATCGGCGGGATGCGCTTAGGGTGCGCGTATCCCGCCGAGAAAAAAAAGAAACAAGTGCGCAAAACGCACAAAGGGGCAGGGTAGAAACACCCTAACCCCTAGGCCTGCTCAGGGGTCCCACAAGGACCCCCTGGGCAAAAAAGCATTTAAAAAAAAAAAAATCAGCAGGATGCGCTCAGGGTGCGTGAATCCTGCCGAAAAAAAAAATCGGAGCGCGGTCTCCGCGCTTCGATGTTAGTTGGCCCCGGGTGGCCCAAGTCCCGGGGGCATGGTGAGGGGATAATTTAATGTGTGGGGGGCCTCAAGGGCCCCCAAGCCCCGAGGACCGCCACCCCCGGGGCTTTTTAAAAATGGTGCGGGAGGGCTCTGAGCCCTCCGCAGCCCCGAGACCACCACCTCCCGGGGCTTTTTAAATTAATTTAACAACCTGTGTGGGGGGCTCCAGCCCCACACGCGCCCGAGACCGCCACCTCCCGGGGCACTAACAAATTAAAATGGGGGTCCGTTTTGGAGCCCCGAAGCCCGAGGACCACCACCTCCCCGGGGCTGTGCTCATGTAGGGAGGGGGCCGCGCGGCCCCCTCCTGGAAGCCCTTGATGGCCCTGGGGACCGCCACCCCCAGGGCCGGCTCCCTGCAGTGTCCCGGGGTGCCTACCCCCGGGACACTGTAGTTTGCTATGGCAGGACGGGAGCCTCGCGGCTCCCGTCCTGCCATAGCAAACTGCTTTGGATATTGGAAGAGAGGCAGGAAACCTGCTCTCTCTTCCAATATCCAAAGCACATTGCTTTCCACATGGGGAGCAGCATGTCAGCTGCTCCCCATGTGGAACAGCTGCTGCCGGCTCCCAAGGGACGTGGGGAGCCGGCGGGACTGTGGGGGATTGGGGACCCCCACAGTCCCCAACGGAGAGGAGCCAGCCCCGGGGGATGGGGTCCCCGGGGCAAGTAGTGGCCCAGGAGGGGGCCACGCGGCCCCCCTCCCCAAAAAAGAAAAATCGAAAAAATAAAAAAAAATGGAAAGGCCGGCCCCGGGGATGGGGTCCCCGGGGCCTTAAATGGCCAGAGGAGGGGGCCACGCAGCCCCCTCCAAAGAATAAAAATAAAAAGGCCATGCCCCGGGGATGGGGTCCCGGGGCCAATACAGGCCCAGGGAAGGGGGCCACGCGGCCCCCTTCCCGTTTTTTAATTAAAAATTTAAAAAAAGGGGTAAGGCCCTGGGGATGGGGTCCCCAGGGCATAAAAACAGGAAAAAGGAAGGGGCCACACAGCCCCCTTCAGAGACAAAAAAATAACATTTTAAAAAAACAATCGGGCCCGCAGGCCCCGCCCCTTCCTTCACCACTCTGCAAGCGCGCCCCTGGCGCGTTTGCAGAGAGAACAATTCCCCTTGAATACTGGGGGTCCCTGGGGGCCAACTAGCCCACCAGGAACCTCCAATATGCGCCAGGGGCTGCGTTGCAGAGACGTGTAGAGAGGCCACACCCCTTTTTACACCTCTCTGCAACGCAGCTCTGTGCGCTTTTGGAGGTATATGGTGGGCTAGTTGGACTCCGAGGACCCTCAGGATTCAAGGGACTAATCCCCCAACTTAAAGCGCGCCACGGGCGCGTTTGCACAGTGGTGAAGGGAGGGCGGGGCTTCAGGTGACATGTGTGCAAACAGGCCCCGTGGCGCGTTTTAAGATGGGAATTAAATCCCCTTCAATCCTGAGGGTCCCTGAGGGCCAAGCTAGCCCAACAGGTACATCCAGAAAGCGCCACAGAGCTGCGTTGCAGAGAGGTGTAAAAGGGGTGTGGCCTCTCTACACGTCTCTGCAACGCAGCCCCTAGCGCATATTGGAGGTTCCTGGTGGGCTAGTTGGCCCCTAGGGACCCTCAGGATTCAAGGGGACTTAATCCCCCAACTTAAAACGCGCAATGGGCGCGTTTGCACAGATGTCACCTCAGGCCCCGCCCCTCCCTTCACCATTGTGCAAATATTCCTCTAAAATCAGCCGAAATACGAATTCCGATTTACTCACCTGTTATCAGGAGAGACCTCAGTGCTGTATCTTTCAGCCCAGTACTGGTCCTGAAAAGTAATTCTAACCATACTTACCAGTAACTTGAATTTCCTTCCATAGGCTAACATTGACTGGTTTCACTTGGAAATTCTTCTAAGTGTGGAGTTTTGGAACTTTAAAATATTCCTCTAAAATCAGCCGAAATACGAATTCCGATTTACTCACCTGTTATCAGGAGAGACCTCAGTGCTGCATCTTTCAGCCCAGTACTGGTCCTGAAAAGTAATTTTAACCGTACTTACCGGTAACTTGAATTTCCTTCCATAGGCTAACATTGACTGGTTTCACTTGGAAATTCTTCTAAGTGTGGAGTTTTGGAACTTTAAAATATT
Organism: Calotriton arnoldi; assembly: GCA_963921515.1. Lineage (NCBI taxonomy): Eukaryota > Metazoa > Chordata > Amphibia > Caudata > Salamandridae > Calotriton > Calotriton arnoldi. The sequence continues at coordinate 44,019 of CAWUFW010021585.1, forward strand.
CCTCTAAAATCAGCCGAAATACGAATTCCGATTTACTCACCTGTTATCAGGAGAGACCTCAGTGCTGCATCTTTCAGCCCAGTACTGATCCTCAAAAGTAATTTTAACCGTACTTACCAGTAACTTGAATTTCCTTCATAGGCTAAGATTGACTGGTTTTCAGCAAAAAAGTTTCAAAGTGTTGATTTTCACAAACTACAAATATTCCTTAAAAATCGCCTGTATGACTTAAACGCATTCTTTCAACTGTTTACAGGAGATGCACCAGTGCTGGATCCAGGATCCAACACTGAGTAAGAAAAAGTAACGATAACAGTTTTTACCTGCTAAGTGAATTTCCTTCCATAGGATAACATTGGTGATTCTATGAGAAAAAGTTTCTAAGTGTCAACTTTTAAAATACAATAATATTCCTTAAAAATCACGACTGTAACCAAAACGCTTTTACTCAACTGTTTACAGGAGATGTACCAGGACTGAATCTAGGATCCAGTCCTGTGGTTACAAAAGTAATCCATAAAGTAACTAATTGCATTTAACTAGAAATTCACATTGAGCTGAATGTTGCATTGTGTTTGAAAATGTGTTGCCCATTGCAACAACTGTAACTACTGTACTTAAAAGTCTATTGCCTATCTGCAAAGTATTTAAACTAAAGTAATTCATTCTGAGAAAGTATTTTTGTAATGTAATGTATAATGTAATTACAATGTAATTTAAAAAATAAAATATGTAAAAAAAAATTGTTTCTAAAAATGTAGTAAATCAGTATGAAAAAAATTAATATAACAATTAATACATTTAAAAATTGTCATTTACAAAACCTTTGAAATTCACTGAAAAAACCGTAGGTTTCAGGCACGTTATAGTTAGAAATTAGCATTTAAAAAACCTTTGAAATTCACTGAAAAAACCATAGGTTTCAGACACGTTATAGTTACAAATTAGCATTTAAAAAACCTTTGAAATTCACTGAAAAAACCATAGGTTTCAGACACGTTATAGTTACAAATTAGCATTTAAAAAACCTTTGAAATTCACTGAAAAAACCATAGGTTTTAGGGACAGTTATAGTTACTTGGACATTGCACTCGTACAAAACCCGTGAAATTCCCCCGTTATAGTTAGTTCAGCTAACTATAACTCGCGCCCGCAATGCACTGCTGATGACGTCACATATTACATCACTCATGACATGGTCAGTGACATCACTGATGACATCACTGATGACATCTCAAATGACATCACTGATGACATCATCCACGTGATAATCTGATGCACCTCCTCACACCCTAATATAACCTTTGATACACCCACTCTAAATTACAGACTGCCATTCGCAAAACCATAGACACTCCAACACCAATAACTACATACCCACTCACTGATTCTTAGGTCTACACACACACATCCACTCACTCACCCGTACAGTCACTCATACTTACGGTCACTCAGTACAGGACTATCATATGCACTCTTACTCCTATATAGACACTCAAACAACGCCACTCATCCATAGAGATACTCACACACCTAGTCAGTCATGCAAATAATTAAACACACTGCCATTTACTCACCTATACAGTTATACACACACCAGCTCACTTACTCATACAAATAGTAGCACATTGTTACGCTCTTATACATTCACTGATACAAGCACACAATCATCCATACAGCCACTATCACAATCACTCACTCTTGCTTATAGCTATTTATATACTCCAACACACATATATACTGCCTTTCACATATGTAGTTACTCACACATGTACCACTGGGACATACATTCACTCACTAACACACTCTTACACACACTTACCCACCCATACAGTCTATCACAGATGCACTCTTGAAACCATCCACCCAGTGAATCACCCACTCACACATCTATGCACAGAGTTGCACACACCCCTCCCACACAAACACTCAGGCACCCATACAGATACTCAGACAAGCATTCAATAACTCATATAGACACTCATGTAGCTATTCACAAACACATGCAGCCACTTACACAGCAACAGACAGACGGATACAGACATTCATCCAGTTTAGTCACTAACCCATGCATTCAGTAAGATACGTTAAATCACTCACTTATAGAGTCAGTCACGCACCTACTAAATCATCCATTCAGACACTTACACACCCACTCATTCTTCAATACGTCTTTTCCTATATATATTAAAAATATTTAAACTTTACAGAAACACACAGTCACTGGATGATGTCATCAGTGATGTCATCAGTGATGTCATCAGTGATGTCATTTGAGATGTCATCAGTGATGTCATCAGTGATGTCACTGACCATGTCATGAGTGATGTAATATGTGACGTCATCAGCAGTGCATTGCGGGGCGCGAGTTATAGTTAGCTGAACTAACTATAACGGGGGAATTTCACGGGTTTTGTACGAGTGCAATGTCCAAGTAACTATAACTGTCCCTAAAACCTATGGTTTTTCAGTGAATATATATATGTATATATATATATCTATATATATATATATATATATTTCGGAGAATCTTTGTACTGCGGTCGCATACAAAGTAAAGACACGCACTCCAGGATCGTGGGCAAGCAAATGTTGTATTTGCTTGACCACGATCCTGGAGTGCGTGTCTTTACTTTGTATGCGACCGCAGTACAAAGATTCTCCGCAATTCACATTGGGCTCCGACGCCCGATCCACGTACCGGCCCCTTCAGGCGGAAGTAGTCAGTTACGTCGGGACCTTTCCTCTCATATATATATATATATATATATATATATATATAAATAATTATATACAGAGGCCGCCCTGAAGGGTCAGGGCTCCTATGCTCGGAGGATGTTTGTTTGGATATATATATATATATATATATATATATATATATATATATATATATATATATATATATATATATATATCCACCAAATCCTCTTTCCAGAAGAAAAACGGTCCGCACTCATGCAGGTTTATGCGATTTTTATTTCCTTATCTCCTTCGTTACAGGTGAAACAGAAGATCTACGCGTTTCGGTATTACAAATACCTTGCTCACGATCAACAGGTTGCTTGTTGTTCCTACACTTATGTGTTTAAATTTCTATGACGTCATTTCCTGCTGGTTACTGCAAGCGTCCCTGTGAATTATGGGAGATGTAGTTTTCCAAGTTTAATTTAAAAAGGGGCATTTTTAACAGTTTTCAATAAGGTTGTTACTTTTCTCTACTTAATTAATGTATTTTGAAATCAAAATTACTATAGTTGATCAAACTAATGTGCCTGGTAAGTTCTTCAATGCAAGGCTTTTCATTTTTATACAAATACATTTTGCCTGTATATCATTAAATCCCTCATAATGGGAAAAGTCACGCTAAATGTTATATATATATGTTCACGAAAAAACCAAAGGTTACAGGGACGTTATAGTTAGGGTCAGATTTTACTCATACAAAACCAGAGAAATTCAGCCGTTATAGATAGCTGAGTTAACTATAACTCGCACCCACAATGCACTGCTTATGACCTCACATATTACATCTGCTCATGACATGGTCAGTGACATCACTGATGACATCTCAAATGACATCACTAGATGACATCATCCAGTGACAGTGAGTGTGTTTAAAAAGTTTAGAGTGTTAAATATATATACACAAGGTGTATTGGTGAATCAGTGGGTGCATGAGTGACTGTATGGATAACTCAGAGGGTGCGTGATTTACTGTATAAGTGAGTGATTAGGTGTCTCAGTGAATGTATAGGTGAGTGACTGGTTGTGTGAATGTGTGTATCTGTCTGTCAGTTGATGTCTAAGTGGGTGTATGAGTGTGTTAGCGGGTACATGAATAGCTATATGGGTGATTGATTGGTTGTCTGACTACGTCTATGGTTGTCTGGGTGTCTGTATTTGTGGGTGAGGAGGTGTGTGACTGCCTGTATGGATCAGTGAGTGTGTGAGGAGTTGGCTGTATGGGGTACTGTTGCCTGTGTGAAAAGTGGTATGGGTGAGTGAGGGTCTGTATGGCTGTGTCGGTGATTGAGTGCATGTGTCAGTATGGGTGAGTAACTGAGTATGTGAAAGGCAGTATAGGTGAGTGATGGGGTATATGAGTGACTGTATGCGTGAGTGAGTGAATGTGAGAGTGGCTATATGGATGAGTGCATGCTTCTGTCAGTGACTGTATAGCTGAGTGAGTATGTGTTACTATTTGTATGAGTAAGTAAGTGGGTGTGTGTGTAACTGTTTGGGTGAGTAAGTGGCTGTGTGATTGACTGTATGGGTGAGTGTCTAGGTGTGTGAGTAGTTCTATGGGTGACTCACTCAGTGTGTGAGTGCCTGTATGATTGTATGAGTGGATATGTCAAGGGCTGTATTAGTGAGTGAGTGGGTCTATGAGTGGCAGTATGGGTGAGCGAGTGGATGTGTGTGTAGATCAATGAATCAGTGAGTGGGTATGTAAGTACTGGTATGGCTCTGTGAATGGGTTTGTGAATGGTTGTGTGGGAGTGGCAGTGGGTGTATAAAAGATTCTATAGGGGTGTGAGTGGGTGCATCAGAGATGCTGTGGATGATGTCATCACTGATGTCATCAGTGATGTCATTTGGGATGTCATCAGTGATGTCATCATGGATGTCACTGACCATGTCATGAGTGATATAATATGTGAGGTCATAAGCAGTGCATTGTGGGGGCGCGAGTTATAGTTAACTCAGCTAACTGGCTGAATTTCTCTGGTTTTTTTAACATTTATTTTACTTTAAGGGAGGGGGCCGCGCGGCCCGCCTCCTGGGCCATTTTCGGCCCCGGGGACCCATGGACACCTCCTTTGGGACCGTGGGGGGAGCCTGAAGGCCCCCGCGGGTCCCGGCCGGCTCCCGCCTCCTGCGGGAGCGGGCATTGCTTTTTTCCCCTAGGAAGCTGCTAAGATGCAGCTCCCTGGAGGTAAGAAGCAAAGTGTTCCACTTTGAACAAGCGAGAGCAAAATGCTCTTGCTTGTTCAAAGTGGAGCACTTGTTTGCTATGGGATGGTGGGCATCCCATAGCAAACTGCAATGTCCCGGGGGTGGGCACCCAGGACATTGATGGAGCAGGCCCTGGGGGGTGGCGGTCCTCAGGGCCATTTATGGCTCCAGGAGGAGGGGCCGAGTGGCCCCCCTCCCATTTGCAAAATAGCCCCGGGGAGGTGGTGGTTCCCAGGGCAGCGGGGGGTGCATTTAGTATAGTAGCCCTGGGGAGGTGGCGGCCCCCGGGTCTGCGTGGGGGGGCGGAGCCCCTCACTCTTCTTTTTTCATTATAGCCCCAGGGAGGAGGCGGTCCCTGGGGCTGCATGCCCCCCCCTGCATTAAAAAAAATTAGGCCTGGGAAGGTGGTGGTCCCTGCATCTTTATTTGTTATTGACCCCGGGACCTGGCCCACCCTGGGGCTTAAAATAAACTAAGCGCGGGAGCCTGCACTTTGTTTTCTTTTTCATTTTCTGCCGGATTTGCGGATCCACCGCGAATCCCGCTGAATTTTCTTTTTAAAAATGCTTGTTTTTGGCCCTGGGGGTTCCTGTGGGACCCCCTGAACAGGCCTACGGGGTCAGGTTGTTTCTATCCTGTTTTTGCTTGTGACTCGGTTCAACCGAGTCACAAGATGGCTGCCAACACTTCCTGGTTTGAAGTGTTAGCAGCCAATCAGATCTCAGGCACGAGATCGGGAGTGTTCGCGGCTCCATGGCAGCCACAGTTGTATATCTGGGAAATTTATAAATTTCTCAAAAACTACTGAACGCATTTACATCATTTAATGAAAAGAGTGCTTTCTGGATCAAGAGCTACCTCTTTGCCAAATTTGGTGTCATTCCGTTCAGCAGTTCGATCTGTAGTTTGTCTAAATTTTCCTATGGAAATTAACATGGAGAAAAAGCGTTTTGGGATCCCCCCTTTTTCTCGGCCCCGCTTGACAGATCACCCCGAAACTTTCAACCCAACAGCTGAAGTGAGTGGCCCATTCATTTTTAAAATGTCGTGAAGATTCGTCAAACGGCGCCAAAGTTATTTGCAAATCAACAAACGCTTTTCCTATGGAAACTAGGTCCTAACTATAACTACCTACTGGCGACCGCCAGTAGGTAATATATATATATATATTTACCTTACCTATACTTATTGTATAATTACCATGCATTTTAAAGGCACCTTTGTGGAAAAGGCATAATGTAAACGCATAATGGCTTCTTGTGTATTAAAGGCATGCATGGAAAAGACTGTACTGTAAAGGATGATTCACTGCTGTGGTGCCAACATCCCTTGGCACAGATGGGCACACTGGACAACTGGTGATTGGTTGCCATATCTTACTTTTTGGTATTTTGCTGTTCTCATCTAATTGTGTTAGTTCTAGACAATGGACAAATTCTGGAGAACATGAATATATTGTGCAGCCGCGGTCCGTGCAGGTAACAGCAGTGGGGCCGGGTAAGGGGGGATTTCGAGGGACGATGCAGAGGGGAAATTAAATAAATAAATTATTTTTCCTCGAGATCGTCCCTCGAAATCCCCCCTTACCTGGCCCCACCGCCCCACTGCTGTTACCTGCACAGACCGTGGCTGATATTGTGTAATCAAATTGAACCACTTTTCTGAAAGCTCTGTAAGTAGTTCTTTACATAACTGGTGGTAATCCTAGTAATCCTGGTTACCACCTGGCAGTATTCTAAAATTCATTAAGCAAAGCTGGTGATATCTGCCAGAGTACTCCAACTGAGCACTCTGTCAAGTTTCAGTCAGCCCATGCAAACGTATTTGCATACGGTTTCTGTTTGTTTTGTGTGGTGGTACCTTTTAGTATTAAAATGGCATCAGAAGAAGGGATAATACCACCTAAAATAAGTCCAGCTTTTTGCTAATCTTATTTGGAATGATTACACAGTGACAAATGGAGGGGGGGGGAGTTGCTTGTTGGAATTTTCCCTTTCTGCAGGGTGACTCAGATTTTGTTTTCTTTTTGCTGAACACTATTTTTGCTGGCTATAGACGTTTGTGTATTTAACTCCTGCTACCTTGTAGTAAAGTGCTCGTGCCCCTCCTGTCAACATGGTAAAATTGGCACAACCCTCATTTGCAGATTTAAGTTGCCTATTCATCTCTAGTATATGGTACTAATGTGTACCCAGGGCTTGTAGGTTAAGTGTCGCAAGTGTAAACATGATTGCAGGCCTAAATAAATGTGGCATGTAGAGTACCCTGCTCAGACCACTGACAGACCTGAGGCAGATTCCGAAAAGGGCTATCCTGATGTCTAAAGACCTGGGAAGATTGGACTAGCTTCCCTCTACTCAGGACCACAGAAGTGACTCCGAGAGTCATAAGGCTGACCTCCTGTTTGAGCTACTGGGACATGACCTGCACACAACAAGCTTCAAGAGGCCTTTTTTCCTGCATTCCCAGCTGACCAATTCCAACTGGACCTGCCCTGGACACTGCTGCAAGCCGCTGCTGGGGTGAATCTTGCCCCCCCATGTGCTGCCCTCAAGTTCCTGGACCCTTGACTGGTGTCGAAGTGTACTGCTCCTAACAAATCCTAAAACCTGGGACTTAGAAACTTTGTGATCCAATGACCTGCGGAGGACTGGGACCAACCTGCCAAGCTGATCCAATGAAGGTGCGTTGCAGCAAGGTGAAAGAACAAGGTTGTTCCCGCTCTGAGCTTTTCTGCAGCAGCAAATCAAATTCAGCTGGACCTCGTGGAGAAGGTATCTGGCCTCGTGGAGCCCTCTTTGACTACAGCCTGCAGCCTTGCCCTTCTGGAAGAATCCAAGCTCCAAAAAAGTGAATAAGTCCAATGGTATAAATCTTCACTGCGCAAAGATGCAAAAGGTATCCCGCTGGCGAGGGACCTTCTTTGGATGTGAAATTCAAATTCCTCCTGCACAGAGCTTTCACTCCAAAAGTCAATGACTTCACTGAGACCTCGTCCAGCATCTGTCCGGCGGCATGAAGCCATCTTCGGCTACAGCCTGCTGCCTTGCCCCACTGAAGACTTGACTTCCATTCCAAAGATTAAGTCTAAAGGTAAAACCTTTGACTGGGACAAACCCGTTTCTGTATCTGATCTGCACTCCATCGCAGTCCGCCTTAAAATGAGTGTAGGTACTGGATAAGCGCAACCAGACGACTGTGGTTGGCGATTAGCGCTTTTTGGCACTATTGTGAACCTTTACCTTTAAAAATTCATAACTTTTGTTCCCGTTACTAGAATTTTGACATTATGGTGCCATTTTATTTAATAAAGTTTACTCTCTTTTTCAAAATTGGTTAAGATTTTTCTTGTGTTGTGTTTTGACTATATTACTGTTTGAGTATTGCATAAATACTTTACATATTGCCTCCAAGTTAAACCTGTCTGCTTTGTGTCATAGCTACCAGGGGATTGAGCTCACGTTTAGTTAGTAGCTTGAATGGTTCACCCTGACAAGGATTGTGATTATTACTTGAGTTCAGTGCTTACCCCCTCAACTAATAACCCAATTTCTCACAATGTTTTAGTGCTGCACCAGTATGTGTGGGTGCCTTAATTAATATGTAGTCCCAGAAGACAACGCCAGGAAATGGGCTTCCCCAGGTGAAAGGAAGTGCCTATTTACCTTTCACCAGACAGAGCTGCAATTTTATATGAGATATCTCTCTGCCGGGGAATAATTGCTTCATTCAAACATTTGCTAACTTTTGTGATGGGTAGTAAGTTTTGTGCAATGAGGACACACATCTGTAAGTCAATTCTTAGAGCAGCTGGCATCCAGTGCACATTAATTATGGTCTTGGAAATGTAGTCTAGTGCATTTAGAGGCAAAGATCATACTGGGCACACTGGTCTTGGTTGCGGTGGTGGCATTGTGTCACTGGCTGAGAGCCTACAAACTATACTAACACAATACAAGATGGACAAGCTAATAGACTTAACTATGGCAGGTCATCACTGATTTACTTAACCATCTTAGAGATATGGGTGTAAAAGGAGATATAATAATAATAATAATACTGGAGCTTATAAAGCGCAACAGCTACCCCAAACAGGGGTGTCCCGGCGCTGAAGCAGCAGGTAATAGCGACCAGAGCGAGCACCGGGGTCCATCGAAACCCTATTGATCTGCCATAAAGAGCCACGTTTTCAGGGCCTTTCTGAAACAGGATTCTGACTTGACCTGTCGCAGGGACCCCGGTAGAGCATTCCACAGTGAGGCCGTTCTGACTGTGAAAGCTCTGCCGCCCAAGCGTGATTTCGCAAAGCGTGGGGTGCGCAGCAAATTATGAAAAATCACCTTAACTCAAATGTAATGTTTTAACCACCTGAAACATATCTACGGCTCATACAGCAGAGTTTGGCCTTTTAAATCACAGTACCATGGTTTTAACAGAATTCAGAGACATATTTAGCTAGTGAAGGATTCAAATAACTGAGATATCCAATAGATTACACAAATATTACAAGCTCAGGACAGCAGAACTTCAGGCTACCAAGAAACCACAGGCTCAGGTTTCTGACAACAGAGCAAGTCCTTGTGTTATACAAATATTACAGGCTCAGACCTTAGGCAGTAGAGCTATTATTCAGGTTATAGGGTTCTTATTGATTATAAGTTAAAAAGAACATGCTGTGAAGCAGAAGTTCAAGATTCGCTCATGAATATAACTGGTGCTGCACAGGCTAGAGCAATGCAAAGTGTCCTCGTACAAAAGAGGCATTTGGACTGGGCTGGGACAAGCGCCCTTAGCACAGTGCTACAGAGTTGTTGGATAATTCTTTGGACTCCCCTCAGTTAATGATTTTAAACATAATACACCATGGTCATTACTGTTGCTTAGCCATCGCTATAACGTCTGCCACTTAAAAAGAGGGCAACAACAGTTTGCATCGAATAGCACCACTGCTCCATGCTCACGCAGATATGCACTATAGCTGAATGTAGAGGAACAGAGTTAGCGTAAAATGCTCATGACCCTCTCAATCAATACCAATACAGTATACTCTGCAGTGCAGATAAAATACCACTATGCTAAAATGAAACAAGCATTGGCAAAACAATAGGTCTGGCTTTAAAGGAATGTTGTATGGTAATGTGAAGCATTACAAGTAAATAGCATGGGAATGAATATGTATTTGTGTGGAAGCACAGAACTGTAGAATAATATTGGTGTAGATTAAAAGGTCAGGTCAGGTCAGGTAATGATTGCACTGTCTAGCCAGATCTAAAAATCCATGTAGGTTAATGACTGGCCTCCTCCCAGCTGTGCTGCTGCCAGAAAAAGACAAGCACCATAAATTATCCAGTTATCTGAGAAACGTTTACAGCATTACAATATATTTTGTGTGCCCCTGAAAATTCAAGCCCAGCCAGCTGGATAAAAAAAAAACACAAAATGATCTCAACTGTGTGGAGGGCAAGCACTTTTTTGTGGAAGCACACAACTTTTGCCCAATCAAAACATGTACTCCTAGATCCCAATATGTGGGCGGAGCCAAAGTCCCTCTCTAGTGATGCTCACATAATTGTCTGGCAAGAGCTGCTCTGTCAAGCCAGAGGTCAAAAAGGACTTCAGGGCCCTCCAGCTAAGGACACTTATTTTTTCATTTGTTCAGTTCAGCATTTTTTAATGTCAGCTACCCACTTTCTGTTTTCTCCTGAACTCCCAATAAATGCGTAAGTCACTGGAAGTTGGGTGTATGATCCATCACACCAAGAGCAGCCAACAAATCGAAGAGCACAAATATATCCAGCCATCCCCTTCCCCCATCTCTAGCTCAAGGCAGTGTTTCCCTGGCAAAGGCTTTGTGCCACAGCATGGCTGAATCCGGATTGGTAGTGAGATGGTTATGCTGCTCAATACATTACAGGGTCCATTGTTTTCACCTCACCTTCATCAGTGAGCAATGAAGAGGCCCTGGGGAGTCCCTGGCAATCCAGTAGGCAGCTTCCTTGACTAATGTGCATCCAGGGGTGGCTCCTCCATTAGGGTGGAGGAGCGTCGCTCCACTGCTTTCTCGCAGTGCGAGAAGCTGAAACATAAAATGGTGCGAGAAAGCAGAAGGCAGGGTATGCCTGGTTGGAGGCGGGCGGGAGGGTATGCCTGGTTGGGGGCGGGTCGGGGAGGAGTGGCTTGCACCACTCTGAGTACCCTGACTGTTTGGTCGGCCCTCTGGGGCCGACCAAGCTAGTCATGCGCACTCTACATTTTTTCTATGTAGGCTGCATGCAGCCTACATAGAGAAAATGGCCTCCCTACAGGCGCACGGTTGGGCGCTGTCCGCACCAATCACAACGCTGCCATTGCAGTGTTGTGATTGGCTTACGGGAGGGGAGGGAGCATGCCTGTTCAGGAAAACGCCAACTAAGGACCCGACCCAGGAGAGGTGGTGCGGAACCCGGTCAGGTAAGTTTTATTTCTTTTAACCCCCCCACCCCCGCGCGAACCCCCGCACGACCCCCCCACCGCGAGTATTACGAGCCCCAGCTGTGTGCATCCATATGAACAAATCCCAATCCCCATCAATCAGATTTGGAGACTCAATCGGTATTTCCTCTTACTGCAGGAAAGACTTGTGTGATGGTTACAGGTACAGCTCTACTTTTGTTTTTTATATAAACACATGGTGCTCAAACTAAAAGAAGCACCAAAATATCACACAAATGAGTCAAGTACTATAAAATGACCTTGAACCTTGAGGGATTTAAGACTTACACCCATCCTAACAAAATAAAGTTCAAAGAAAACGTTCTTTTGTGCCCAAAATGGGGCCAGGATCAGTAGCAGGAGATTATTCTATTTCACTCCAATTCAATAACCAAGTTACTTCCTTTTCACACTTGGGGGCATATTTGCAAGGGGATTGTGCCACAGGAACGTCACCACATTTACCGACGTTCCTGTGGCGCAATGCCCTGCTCCATATTTACAAAGTGACGTTAAGCCACTTTTTCTGGCTTAACCCACTTTGTAAATATAGTACACTTTCACGCAATTTTCTGCGTGAAAGGGGTGTGCAAAGGGTGTTTCTGTGGGCGTTCCACCGCAACACTCATTGCTTTTTTACCATGCCCCAGATTTACAAGGATGTGTAAATCTGAGGCAGCGCCAAAAACTAACGCCATGCAATAGCAGGCATTAGAATGGGGCAACGAGGTGAAATACCTTTATTTCTCCTCGTTTTTGCTTTTTCTCTATGGGCTGCATTTTGCAGCACATATAGAAAGAGCAAAATGTCATTAATGATTGTTTATATGCAGGAAGGTGTCACTTCCAGCACATAAACAATCATTAAATAATGACGATTTGCTACTTCTATGTGTGCTGAAGAATGTGGCACACATAGAAGTAACAAATTGCCATTATTGATTGTGTATGTACAGGAAGGGACACCTTTGTTCACATAAACAATCATTCCCTGCAACACAGGCAACCTTGCACCATGGCGCAAGGGTGTCTGTGTTGGCGCTAAGCAGCTATTTTTAGTGCCAGCGCTAGGGTAAAACACAGGGGTGCACCGCATTGTTGTATTTTGGAAATGGCGGGGCTCGGCGCTGCAAATTTTTCTGCAGCCTTCGTGCTCCACCATTTCCTTGTAAATATGCCCCTTAGCTTGCTAAAGGTAGTGATAGCAAGCAGAGAAGGCATACCCCAGTATGTCTCAGAGGGTCACTGACTCAGATGCAGCATAGCACCCTATTGTCAAATCTGTGTCTCTTCTAGAGGCTAGTGGCATAATTTACAGGGCAGTATGGAATGAAACCCTCAAAATAGCGCCACAACTCACATTCCTCACCATGTATATACTTCCCCCCACCTTCAACCACCTTACATCCACCTGTCCCCTGACCCCCACCCTGGTGGCATCAATGCACCACTCGGCTACACCACAGACAATACTTTGTGGCCCCTGGGAAAATGTTTGCAAGTACCCATGGTGTACAGCATCACTAAAAACCACTAGCAAATGCAATAGGTCCCAAATGCAAGACCTATTGGCTTCGCCAATGCTTGGTAAATATGAGGTGTGTGTGTGTGTGTGTGTGTGTGTGTGTGTGTGTGTGTGTGTGGGTGTGTGTGAGTGCGTGTCTGTGTGTGTGGTGATGGGGGGTGGAAGAGCACCTTTTGAGCCCTTCTCAAAACTACACTCTTCCTGGTGACTCATTCTACCCAGCCTTAGAATAGGGCCGGCCATTACCTTGTTTTAAAAACCCAGAGTCCCAAGAAATGTACATCCGACTAAACTCATGGGAACCGCTGTCTGCAAATTACTACTGATTCTGTGAAATCTAAAATACAATAGGCTGCTTGTCTAGATGTATGGCATAATCAGTCAGTGTAATGACTTACTGTGCTTCTGTATAACTATAAATTTCCAAATTAAGACAGAGCTAACATTCCTTGCTAAATTGCCCTGCTTCCAGTCACTCTCAAGGAACAGTTACATGAACGCGTGCACCTGCGCAAACACAGCTGTTCGAAGATCACACAAGGTGTGCAGTGTGGAATTGTGGTGCCAAGTATGTGTATGAGAGCAAAACCACGTTTTTTAAATATATATGAAAAGTTTCCATGCGGTCGAACAAGAAGCTCCCTTTACGAAATAAATAGTAGTGAGTGGTGGTGAGTCCGGGCATTCAAACACTAATTCTACCCTGGTTTGAGATCTTCTGTTTTAACTGCACTCCATATACGTAATCATGTCTATAATTTCGTTTAATGTTGAAGGAGATTGTCTAGCCCTTTCTGAAAACCTCTGTTTTATTATTTTCTGTGAACTTGGGTTCTGTACTGAATGGCAGCCCCTTAACAAACACTCTGGACTAGGCCATATAGAAAAATGTGGGCGTTTAGTGACGTTCTATTAAAATACTGACTAAAAAATATCTTGGGGCCAAAATCTCGAGGGCTAAATATTGAGAACAAAAATGTTGTGTAGGTAGGTATATAAAGACAAGTTTAGGTCTACTATACGTAACGTCACATATATGTATCTTGAAGGTACGTAGAAGTGGAGTTTAGAAAAGCAAATCTATACTTACCTACATACACCGACCTTCACAATATTTTCTCTTTGATATCAGGCCTCACGATTTTTTTGTCTTCGATATTCAGATTACCTACTTTAGTAGAGTAAAGACACGTGCACTCATTCCTATAGGCCGTCACTCATTCACACTTGCCTCCCACTAGCAGCTCCAGGTGCCTTCAGCCTATCAGACACTTGTGTAAACACCTGATAAGCGGATGAATCACCTCTATAGGTTGGGGGTCACACTGAGACCCTCTTTTATCAAAAGATGGCAACTGCAGCACAAGGAGGTTGGGTGAAGGACTGGCTTTTGTAAATAACTTGTGTATGGGCCCATCTCTGACCTAAGGTGAGCCCAGTTCCCACTTTTGGACACATCATGCACCCCACCACTCTCCAAATGCTGCTTGCAGAACTTGCGTAGGAACCAGACTCCAGGTCATGGGAAACAGCAAATACCACGACCGCCGAACAACGTGTTGCCTTTGCAACGTGGGCAGAACAACAGATACTTCTGAACCACGCATTCCATTTACATTGTTAGGTAATGCGGCGTTGGACTTTAATGTCCAACACTTTCCCTACTGTTGCAGGGACTGGAGTTGGAATAGTAAATTATACTATTCCAAAGACAAGCGCCCCCCCTAAAGCAAGTTGTTGTAACGACTTGCTTTGAAAATTGAATGCGTGGTTCAGGCTCATTTGTTGTTTCGCCAGCGTTAAGGAACGCGTGGGAAAGGAAAGCGTGATTGTGTCATACAACCCCAGGTCACGGCATATGCACTCAGAGAAGCTTCACACCGAAGCTAGTTCTCATCTGAATATGAACCCGGGCCCACGCAGATAACTTACATATAGAATCTGGCCATTTGAGGCTGTTCCAGGCCTTTTGAAGGTCACCAGGCGTGGGTGTGGACTTGGAAGCCTGAGGTAGGCCATGTTTTGAGTAGCCCTGCTTGGATGTATCATTCTAGTATCCCTTCACACTGTGCACGTGACCTGTGACGAGGTGCCTCTGACTACCAGCATTTGTTTACAAGCTGAGTGGAAGTTTAGAGCTGCTGCACAAATGGTGCCCTGAACAGTGCTTTACAGGGAAATATAGATGTGCAAGCAGTGCTTAATTTGTAAAATAATTAGTGCCAGGGCCCTGACCAGGAGGCCACTGCAGCTTGCACCACCCATCGCCCTTGTCATCGCTGCCAAAACAACTACTAACCATCTCTCTCGCATGTAAATGCGACAGTTCAGATTATTCCAGGTCCCCAAAGCTAAAGGAATGGCTGGGGAGGCAGGTATTTGCAATTTTTAATGTATACTGTACGCATAAGCAACTGCTGTTCTGCTCAGCTCTAAATTAGATGAGTAGCGCCACCATGAGGCAGAGTGTCCTAAGTGAGGTGATGACAATTAAGTGCCTGTGCCGAGCACCAGAAAACACCATATAAAATTAAGCACTGTGTTCAGGAACTCACTCTTTAGAGTACCTGTTTGCTCCTGAGAAGTGCCGGTACTCTCCCATTAAATGTACTGCAGCAGTGCTGAGAAGTGCAAGTACTCTCCCTTTCAAATCATAGATGTGCAGGTACTCAGTACCGGACAGTACCTGCCCATTCAAAGCACTGGCCTGAACAAAATACCTTTTTAGGTCTCGCGCCTAGCGTTGCAGTGCGTAGCCCTGCTCGCGCAGCGCGAGACCTTTAGAAAGGGCTTCTGAAAACGACTCACACGCTCGTGCGTGTGGTTTTGTTTTCGGAAGCCCACATTGGCTGGAGCTTACGTTTTTTTGATGGAGACGGCACGCGATTGGTCAAAGGCGGGCGCATGTCCCGCCTTTGCCGCGCCCATTCCCGACGGTGGCCAGAACGCGTAGCAGCGCGCGTTCGTCTGCTGCCGCTGCCGCGCTCCCTCCCCCCGCTCCTCTGTGGTGCGCGCGCACCACTAGCTTACTCGTTCTAATTCTCCCGGCACCGCCCTCCTCTTCTCATCTCTCTCCTTGTCCCACTAAGAACCGGGTGTCAACTGCAGGGCCTCCTGGGACACTACCAGCTGTCAACGCCCAGCACACATTTGACTGCCAGGTTCGTTATGCCCGCTCTGAACGGTGTAAACTTCGGGCACACACACAGGCACACACACACTGTTCAGGTCAGTGTTTACATACCAGCGAAGCAGACGATGACTCCGCAGCCAATGGGCACATCGAAGTTCCACGAAGCTTATTAGGATTATACGAGGTAACGGCAATGCTCCAATCCCCATTCTACTTACACATTACCAGTTCCTCCAGATACAGGACGACCCTCGGAATATGCGCTTTTCTATGTAGTGGTAATTCTGCAGTGACAGCAGAGCAGCGCATGTGCTGCCTAGGCTCGACCTAATAATGGTACAATATAGTGAGATTTTAGAGAGCAAGGTATATGTGCAGGTATTTTGTATCCTATTAATATTATTTTACCTTTAAAACTGTTTGCGAAAATTGCTAAGAAATTGTGTTTTTTTAAGCACATTAAGAAATTAATATTGAGAATGTCAAAGAAATGTGTCCAGTGATGTTTTGAAAGCGCCAGTAAAATTTGTTAAACTGAAGAGCACACACATACAGTTGTACAAAGTCTTGTGTGCTCTCCGTCAAGGCACCTTTCGGGAAAATTGTGGCAAATACTACAGCTTCTGGCCACGTCTTACTGGGAACCATTGATAATACTTGAATGTGTTTTAAAAGTAGCTCTGTATATATTGACATCTAGTTATGAGTACACAGCCGCTGGCCCACTGTCACTGAGCACTGCAGTGGATATACCAGGGTGCTGCAGTTGAGACCCCAATGGAACGTTCGGCAGGACATGTAGATATGGCAGGTATACGATGTTGGGAGAGAAGACCCTTCCCAGCAACTGACAGTTGTGATGAGCGCACTTCCTCTAATCACTGAAGAAGGGACTAGCCAGGCAGCCACCGAGCCATTGTTCTGGAACCTTGCAGTGCCTAATTTGTGTGTGTGGTTGGAGGGGTTGTGCAGCGCCACCCGTTTTTAGAGACCCAGACTTATTTTTCATCATCCGGGTTTGACCCAGAGAAAAAGGGTATGAAAGACTGAGGAAGAGAATTATAGGAAGTAATTGGAGGTGAATAAGTTACCTGCAAGAGTAAGAGAGATAACAAGTTCAGGTTGGTGGAAAGTAAGGCATGAGATTGAAATCAAAACTAGGCATATTCAGCAACCCCAACTTTTGGGTTGTCCTGCTGGTAAGCTCCTAAGAAAATCTTTGGGCAACTCAACTTCACTTTTTTCCAAATTAAGGAGCACTTGGACCACATGCCTTAGTACTGAGTAGCAGTGATACATTTTGAGTCGAGACACTCTTTCAATGCTGGTCTTTTCCACTGCCTGTGGCTTCTTTCATAGTGTCTCGAAATTGAGTGGAGAAGTGGCAGACAGTGCAATTTCAATGATAAATAAGATTTAACCAATGAAGGAAAGAGACCCTCTTCTCCTCAAAATACTGGTCCTGTTCTTATTGTAACTCCCCTTATTGGCACTGTGATAGCAAAAACCATGTGCCCTTTGCCCAGTGCTGTAAGCCAACAAGCATTTGCAATGCAATAGGTCTCGCAGTTACAGAGTTTCAGCTATTGGCATTGTAAATAACAATGCCTTTTATTTATGTTTTTAAAACAAAAATAAAAGGCATTCTTATTTCCAATGTCAATAGCTCAAACTCGCGTAAATGCGAGACCTATTGCATTGCAAATGCTTTTACTCTTGCCTTGCTCCCTACTTCCTTCCTCCTCCTCACCATCCTTTCCTATCCCTTCCCAACTTTCTCTATCCTTTTTACTCTTGCCTTGCCCCCTACTTCCTTCCTTCCTCCTCACCATCTTTTGCTATCCCTTCCCAACCTTCTCTATCCTTTTACTCTTACTTTTCCCCCTACTTCCTTCCTCGCCCTCACCATCTTTTGCTATCCCTTCCCACCAAACAGATGTGCACTCCCGGCTGCTCGGGCAAATCTGTGGGCATCTCATCCAGACCACATCTGGAAAAATAGCAAGGAGAAATAGGGGATGGACAGACACTTTTGTTTTTTAGTGGCTAGCATTCATCCCTCATTTTGGATTAATATTCACACAAAAGGATGTTTGCACTCATCTGTGGGCAAACCAAAGCGGAATCCCAAGTAGTAATTGTAATGATTCATTATCAATATTTAGTCCGGTCTAAATAATAATAATGAATTATTACAATTACTATTTGGGATTAGGTTTTGAGCCACAGATCATCCATCACTTGCTGTTGTTGATCGGAATCTTACAGTTCCTAAAACCTTGGTAGAACAGTGAAACAAAGCAGACGGGCTACCTCACCAGGCTCAGGCCCTCACAAGTTAAAGCTGGGAGTTACCTCTCAACCCCCACCAACAGCCCCCCATCTTTATTGTGCTTTAAAAAAATGGAACATTCCAAAACCTCAATATAGGAAACTTATTGTAGGTTTGTATATCTGTGAATGCCTGTAAGACTATCTGGCATGGCATAATTGTTGTTTTCCACAAAGAGTGGTTCTACTACGCAATAAGAAAACGAGCATTTGCTATGCAATAGGTGTCGCATTTGCGAGAGTTTGAGCTATTGGCATTGTAAATACCAATGCCTTTTATTTCTGTATTTTAAAAACCTGCAAGTGGTGCGTAAACAGGCACTTTGTACTTGCAGTCGTTGCTTACGAGAAGCAACGCTGGCAGTAACTATGCTTCTTTTACTGCCAGCCTTCCTTTTTGTAAGCAAGGACTATAAGTATTATATGTTTATGCACCGCATACAGCTTTTCGAAGCACATAAATAAAAGGCATTGTCGTTTACAATGGCAATAGCTCAAACTCTTGCAAATGCAACACCAATAGCTCAAACTTTAATAATGCGAGACCTATTGCATTGCAAATGCTTGTTACTCTTAGAGATGAGAATAGGGAGGAAAGGGAACATCTACATTGAAGTGGCCTTGAACTGGACCGGGCGGCACCCCCAAACCTGCAGGGCACCGTCCCACAGTTTTCAATGCTGCCCGCCCTAGCCAGCATTAGACTGAACAAGGTAATGGTCAGTCGGTCCCTGACTAGGAGTGATTCAGCGGCCACCAAGTGAGAACAGTACCTCCTGCACATCACTACACGGTGCTCACTGCGGCTGCCTGGATACTGCTAAGGTTTTCCTTTTTATACGTTTAAAGTGTCCTAGCGCTCCGAAGGGCCCGTAAAGTGCCATGTTAGCATTATATAAAACACACAGGCAAACACAGATTACGGCTGTCGCTGGATAAATGGCCCTCCCATTACACTCTCCAGCACACACACTTAGCAAAGCAGAAGGCGAACAGTTCTAATGAGACATTTCAATAAAAGACTGCTCACACTGCTTGATGGCGCGCGCTTGGAAAGGCTCCTAAATTTCTGGCTCAGACATAAGGACGCACATTGAGCGCCTTTATGGGCGCTTGTGACGGGGTCTGGGAGGGAGCAGATGGCGCGACGCCTTCATACCTATTCATGAACCCATTATTCCGGTGCGCATCCCGGGGAAGAGTGAATTCCATCTCCAGCATGCGGGGCCCCGCCTCAGATGCCCCCGCCGAAGAGCGGTGCCGTAGAAATGGAAGGAAAGGGGCTAAAGTCGATCAAATCCTGTCAGGGGGTTGGGGCGGGGCCACGTGCCCCCAGGAGAGGAGCAAGGAGAGGATAACAGCCAATGAGCAGACAGACATAATTATGCGGCAGGACTCCCTCTCTTCATCACTGCCACTCCGATAAAGTTAATACCTGTAAGTGTTAGTACTAAGAGTGAAGCTGCGAAGCGAGGCCTGCGAAGCCTTGACTGGTAGTATGCTTAGTTTTAAAAAAAAGACAGAGGCCAGGAGCGGGGCAGAGAGCTGTCGGGCTCTTCCCTGTAGTCTCAAACCTGTGACACAGAGTCGAACTCTGTTATCACCCCTCATCTTTCACACACTACTACCGCCGCAGCACACAATCATACAGACCCCTTGCTTACTTCAGCACCAGAAGCCGCCATTTTGTATGCACATTAGGGGGCTTATTTACAAGCCCCTTGCGCCCAGTGCTTAATTTGTAAAATAATAGGTGCCAGGGCCCTCTCAAGCCATTACTGCTGCTTTCACCACCCATTGCTCCTACCAGCACTGCCAATAACAGTACCAACACAACTACTAACCACCACACACCTAGCAGTGTTACAATTCAGACTATTCTAGGCCTCCATAGCAAGAATGATGTGCTACAAGTTTTAGACATTTTTAATGTATATTGAATTAATAAACAAACGCTGTTGTGCTGATCTCTAAATTAAGGCAGTCTGCCACATGGTGGCGCTGTCAGTCTAAGTGTTGGTGTTGACAATTAATTGCCGGTGTTGAGCACTGGAAACCACCCGCTCAAATTAAGAACTGCTTGTACCGCCGGTACGTCATATTTTCCCATAATAAAAGTGATGCACTGGCGGCGCAAGGGGCTTGCAAATAAACCCCTGGTATTCTACTTCCCAAGTGCCCCCTTGCTCATGTGTGACATTTCCATGTTTTCATTACACTGATGTGTTACACTATGAGTGACACATTATTTGGAGGGCAGGCCTAACTGAGCCTACCACGCATAAAAGCTGTCACTATATCCTAATGTCATCAGGCACTTTCAAGACGGTTACTTGTCTAAATTTGGTGATCAGAGAGGACACATTGTGCCTACTCTCCACCCTCCGAACTCACTGGGAGAAAGATCTTGGGAACCAGATTCCTGAAAGAGACTGGGAGACTATATATCGATGGGAATCACTAAAATATTGAGAAATGCCCACTTTAAGCTGATTAACTTTTATTTCTTGCAATTGGACGGATCTCATCCTAGAACGTCTGAATCGAGATTTTCACACAGCCACTGAGAAATGCCCGAGATGTGGGGAGGAGGGGGCAGTAGCGTAACAGAGCTTGAGGGGTCTCCCCTGCAAAGTAAATGGAGGGGCCCCCCTCTGGAGTCACTCAGGAGATCTCAGGCCAGGGCACTGTGCTGAGTGACCCCCTGGAGCTCGGGCCCCCCGCACTGCGGAGGCCGTTGTTACGCCGCTGGGAGGGGGCTGAATTCATGCACATGTTTTGGACTTTGCCCGACACTCACTGAGTACTTGGAGGAAATCACTAGTGTTAGATTTGGGGGTCTCTAGTTGGCAGAGGTAGGTACCTTTGTCCAAATAGGGACCCTTGAGTCTAGTCAGGGAAAGTAGGTACACTCCCGAAATAACCCCTGCTCACCCTCTTGGTAGCTTGGCACGAGCAGACAGGCTTAGTTCAGAGGCAGTGTGTAAAGCATTTGTGAACACATACAGTAATCAAGTGACAACACTACAAATGGACACCACACAGGTTATATATTTATAAAAATAGGTATACTTTATATAGATTTATCACAAGACCATAAACGACAAAAATAATCCACAATACTGTCAAGAGTGCTTAGTTCTGATCAAAAAGGCTTAATTCAAGGTTCTGTGCGAGTCGGTAGCCTCCTCCGGCTACGGCGATGTCGAGAACAAACAGAGTCTAACAAATCCAGCTGACCACGTCGAGACGGGCCAACACAGCGTAGACAGACTCGGTCACAGTACCTTTTACTTGAAGCGGCAGGCACGGGCGTACGAGCCGGATGTCTGTTCGTCGCGGTCGCGATGCAAAAATGGAAGCGTTGCAGGACGCGTTGTCCCTCGATGCGGTGCAGGCAGCGGCTCGTTGACGGCGTCGAGACGGAGTTGGTGAGACCAGGGCCGTGCGTTGCAGGGCGAGACGGTGCTTCGATGCGGTGCTGGCAGGTTGCGGTGCGGCGACGGAGCCGGATTCAGGAGCTGGCGTCGATCAGTCCGGACAGCGGTGCGAGTCGGGCGGTGCGTCGCAAAGCGTGCGGCGGCGCCCAACTCCGGTGCGGTCACAGGACTCGAACTCAGCAGCAGTGACCGTGTCGGTCGGACCAGTTCGATTCGGCGTAGCGAGCGTTGCAGGACGCGTTGTCCCTCGATGCGGTGCAGGCAGCGGCTCGTTGACGGAGTCAATGAGACCAGGGCCGTGCGTTGCAGGGCGAAACGGTGCTTCGATGCGGTGCTTACAGGACACCGAGTCGGTCGTGAGAGTCGGTCACAGCTCCCTACCTCTGTAGCCACTGAAACAGAGTTTCCAGCAGCAATTCACAAAGGGGGTGAAGTCCAATGGTCCTGGGACTTCGGTCAGGGGGCAAGCTCTCTTCCAAGCCCTTGGAGATCCTTCACAAGTTGATGAAAGTCACAGCAAAGCAAAAGTTCCTTTCTCCTTTCTTTGGCAGTCAGGCAAACCACTGCAGGCCAATCCCCCAAGCAGCACTTCAGGCTTAGGGATAGTCTCTCCTCAGTTTCTTCTTGGTTCCGCTCCTCAGCAAAGGTTTCTTCTTGTTCCCAAAAGTGATCTAATTTTCCTGGGGTCTGGGTGCCCCTCTTATACCTTGATTCTCTTTGTTCTCTGGAGGCAGAGAGGCCTCTGCCTAGTCCAAAACCAGTTCTGGTCAGTCCTGGAGCACTTTGTTTTTCTGACTCCTTCTTTCCTTTCAGAATGTGGGGCAGAGTGCTCAGCCGCCCGGCAGGAGGTGGAGCCAGCATTGTGGAAGGCAGGCACAGCCCTATTCAGACCCAGGTGCAACTCCTCCCTCCACTCTGGATGCAGATCTTTCTATTCAGCCCTGTGCTGACTCACCCTGTCTCCTGTAGCCACCCCCAGCCCCTGTCACTCAATCTCCAGACAAGGAATGCACAACCTAGCAGAGGCAGGCTTGGATAGTTAGGCAAGAAAATACCCACTTTCTAAAAGTGGTATTTTCAAACACAGAATGTTAAAACCAACTTCACTAAGAGATGTATTTTATCATCCTGAGTTCAGGCATACTAAATTCGTTTTCTACCATGTTCCCTGGGTCAGTTCTGACTATAAGGTGTAATAGTCAGTCTGCCCATTCTGGCCTATGGGGAGCAGGTAGCCTTGCAATAGTGAAAAACGAAAATGGCCGTAATTCACTATTAGGACATGCCACACACCAGGGCATGTCCTACCTTATACTTACAATGCACCCTGCCCTAGGGCCTACTTTAGGGGTGACCAACATGCAGTAAAGGGAAGGTTTAGGGACTGGTAAGTGGGTGTACTCACCAAGTCGACATGGCAGCCCTAGGCTGCACACAGGCTCTGCGATGGCAGGCCTCAGACACATTTTACAAGCCGCTTCTGTGGGTGGCACAACTAGTGCTGCAAGCCCACCAGCGGCATTGGATTTACAAGCCCTGGGCACACTGAGTGCACTGTACTAGGGACTGACAAGTAAACCAATCATCCAATCATGGAGTCACTAATACATATATCAATTGACGATAGGGAGCACTTGCACTTTGGCACTGATTAGCAGCGGCAAAGTGCCCATGAGCATCTAGTCCAGCAAAAACATATCGGCAACAGTGGAGGCATTACGAAAAAATGGAAGGGAGACCCACGCCAAGGATGCCAGGTCTAACACGTGTCCCCTCCAGCTGAAATGTGGGGAGAACTATCCTACCCCTAGGGAGTTCTCATCGCTAAGGCGGAAAAATCTGGACTGACCATCAGCATTGGCGTGTTCTGTACCAGGGCGGTGTTCCACCGTAAAGTCCATCCCCTGTAGGGAAATGGACCACCTCAACAGCTTTGGATTCTCACCCCTCATCTGCATCAACCATCTGAGGGGCCTGTGGTCTGTCTGAACCCGGAAGTGAGTCCCAAACAGGTATGGTCTCAGCTTCTTCAGTGCCCAGACCACAGCAAATGCCTCACGCTCGATAGCACTCCATCTCTGTTCCCGGGAAGTAACCTCCTACTGAGGAAGGCTACAGGTTGGTCTAGGCCCTCCTCATTGATCTGTGATAGAACAGCCCCTACACCATGCTCTGAAGCGTCGGTCTGAACAATGAACTCATTGGAGAAGTTGGGTGCCTGGAGCACAGGCGCCGTGCACATGGCAGTCTTCAAGGTGTAAAAAGTTTTTGACAGGCGTCAGTCCAAATCACTTTCCTGGGCTGCTTCTTGGAAGTCAGCTCGGTCAAGGGGGCAACAATGCTGCCATACCCCTTGACGAATCTCCGGTAATACCCGGTGAGTCCTAGGAAGGCTCTCACCTCTGTCTGGGTCTTGGGGGCTCCCAAGCCAGAATGGTATCAATTTTCGGTTGGAGGGGCGCCACCTGGCCGCTCCCAACCTGGTGTCCCAAGTACACCACAGAACCCTGCCCAATCTGGCACTTACTCGCCTTGGATTGTGAGGCCTGCCCTCCGCAGCGCCATCAACACTTCCCAGAGGTGGCGCAGATGTTCTTCCCAACTGGCACTGAACACTGCGATGTCATCCAGGTAGGCGGCACTGAAATCCTCCAGTCCAACCAACACCTGGTTGACCAACCTCTGAAAGGTGGCAGGGGCATTCTTCATCCCAAAGGGCATCACCTGGAACTGGTAGTGCCCATCTGGTGTGGAGAATGCTGACCTCTCTTTGCCCCATCAGTCAAGGCGATCTGCCAGTACCCAGACGTTAAGTCAAACGTGCTGAGGTACCGCGCAGCCCTAACCGATCTATGAGCTCATCAGCTCTGGGGATGGGGTGGGCGTCAGTCCTGGTAACGGAATTGAGTCCCCTGTAGTCCACACAGAACCGGAGTTCGGGTGTGGCACCAGGCGCGGCAGCCTTTGGAACCAAGACCACTGGGCTAGCCCAAGGGCTGTTAGAGGACTCAATCACCCCTAGCGCAAACATCTTGAAGACCTCCTCCTTGATGCAGGCTCTGACCCTGTCAGTCACCCTGTAAGCCTTGTGCTTCACAGGAAGACTGTCCCCAGTGTCCACATCATGGACGCACCAATGAGTGACACTGGGAACCAGGGAGAACAGGTCAGGGAACTGTCCCAACAGTTGGCGACAGTCACCCTGCTGCTCAGGTGTCAGGGAGGTAGAGAGGTTTACTCCCTCCACTGATCCATCTTGCTCTCGGGCTGACAGGAGGTCAGGAAGAGGCTCGGTCTCCTCCTCCATTCCGTCATCTGTAGCTAAGAGCATGCCCACTTGGGACCTCTCCAAGTGGGGCTTCAGGCGGTTCACATGCAGGACCCGCAAGGGGTTCCTGGGAGACTGCAAGTCCACCAAATAGGTAACTGGACTCTTGCGCTCCACCACCGTAAAAGGGCCGGTCCACCTGTCCTGGAGCGCACAGGGCTCCACAGGGTGCCATGACCCACACTTTCTGACCAGGCTGAAGCTCTACCAGAGTGGCATTCTGGTCGTACCACCGCTTCATCTCCTCCTGGCTGGCTTCCAGATTTGCCTCAGCAAGTTCTCTGAAACGCCTAGTCTGGTTCCTGAAGGCCAGCATGTAACTGTATACATCCTGGGGAGGTTTCCTGGGAGATTGCTCCCAGCCTTCCTTGACCAAACTCAGAGGTCCTCTCACCGGGTGTCCATAGAGGAGCTCAAAGGGACTGAACCCTAGAGACTTCTGTGGCACCTCCCGGTATGCAAACAACAGGCATGGTAAGAGGACGTCCCATTTACGCCTCATGGGTTCTTCCAGACCCATAATCATGCCCTTGAGGGTCCGGTTGAATCTCTCAACCAGCCCATTTCCTTGAGGGTGGTAAGGAGTGGTGAACTTGTAAGTTACACCGCACTCCTGCCACAGGGACTTCATGTACTTGGACACGAAGTTGGTACCTCTGTCAGACACCACCTCTTGAGGGAATCCCACACGTGAGAAAATTCCCATCAGTGCCCGTCCCACCACGGGGGCCGTCACTGTCCTCAGAGGGATGGCTTCAGGGTACCGGGTGGCATGGTCCACCAAGACCAGGATAAACCTGTTGCCCATGGCTGTCTTGGGGTCCAGTGGCCCCACAATGTCAATACCCACCCGTTCAAAGGGGGTGCTGACCACAGGAAATGGCTGGAGAGGAGCCTTGTGCTTCCTCCCACTCTTTCCACTTGCCTGGCAAGTCTGGCATGTCCTGCAGTGAGTGGCGGCACTCCTGCGCATCTGGGGCCAATAGAAATGGGTAACAAGCCTGTCAAAGGTCTTGTCCTGCCCCAGATGTCCTGCTAACGGTACATCATGAGCCAACCCCAGTAGGAAGGCTCTGAAGCGCTAGGGTACCACCAGCACACGGGCTGACCCAGGCTCAGCAACCTTAGGCTCTGAATACAGGAGACCATTCTCCCAGTAAATCCAATGTGATCCAGACTGATCACCTGCTGCCTGGTCTGTGGCCTGTTGCCTCAGACCCACGAGAGAAGGGCATGTGTTCTGCTCCTCGCAGAACTCTTCCCTGGAGGGTCCTCCTTCTTGCTGCCAATGGGTCAGCTCAGGTAGGTCCTCCAGTTCAGCTACCTGTTCCCCTGTAGGCTCCAGGGCATCCCCCTCAGGGTCTGCCTCCTCCTGGACCGTGGGAACTTCGGGAGCCGGTTTCCCGCGCCCCTGCCTCCTCTCTCTCCGGCAGGCACCTGGGCCTCCCTCTCAGGCTCCAGGTCCTCTTGAACACCTTTAGCTGCCATTGATCGGGTGGTCACACATGCCCAATCAGGCAAGCCCAACATTTCTAAATGCGCACTCCGCTCCACCTTAGCCCAAGGTGAGCTCTCCAAATCGTTCCCTAACAAACAGTCAACAGGCATGGCTGGCCTCACAGCTACTTGAAGAGTACCCGAGACCCCCCACTCAAAGGGAACCTGAGCCACCTTGCAGTGACTCTCTGTGTTGTCAGCGGCAACAACCGGATAGAATGCATCAGGGATAACCTGCTCCTTAGACACCAGGTGACACTTGACAGCTGTCACACTGGCTCCTGTGTCTCTCAGAGCCTCCACCCTATGGCCATTGATGGTCACCCACTGCCTGTATTTCTTAGTGTTCTCAGGCAGCGGGGTCCTAGGGACCATCTCAGAGTCTCCTAATGAGACAAGGGAAAACACTGTGGGATCCCCCACCTTGGGCACCCAACTCCTCCCCCAGGGCTACACTAGCCAACTGCCGGGGGACTGCACTGGTGGGTGCTGGTTTTCCATGCAAAGGGCAACGAGGATCGTTTGCCTTGTGGCCAGGGGCGCCACACTTGTAACATACCAGTGGTCCTTGGTGAACAGGGGGCCTGTCAGGGCCACTGGCTTCTTCTCAGGGGAGGCTGGGAACCTTTCCCTTGGTTCCCTTGGGGTCTACTTTGGGGCCCTTTATGGAACTCCTTCTGTTTACCCTTGTCCCCCACTCTTCTGCTGGGAACCCTGCCCACCCTTGGCGGAGTCTCCCACGTGACCCTTGTGGACCCGGGTACTCACCCAGCGGTCCGCCTCCTCAGCAAGCTGCCTAGGGTTAGTCAGCTTACTATCAATCAGGTGCTGGCGTAGCTCAGGAAAACAATTACCGGACAAGTGCTCCCAGGCAATCAAATCAAAGAGCGCATGAAAATCAGTCGCTTTGCTACCCTTTACCCAACCATCCAAGGCTCTGCAAAAGAAGGTCACATATTCAACCCAGGTACTGCTTTCAATCTTACTACAGTTCCTGAACCTTTGCCTATAAAGCTCAGGGGTCAAACCATACCTAGTCATTAAGGCATCCTTCATGTGGCTGTACGAATTATAGACTTCAGAGGGTAAATCCAACAAGGTATCCCGCCCTTCACTGAGGAACCGTCCCCACAACCCCGCTCCCCAATCCTTCTCAGGGACCCGGTGGGAAGACATGGCTACCTCATAGGCTTTGAACCACTGCCCAATGTCATCATTTTTAAAAAACTCCTTCACCACATCTTTGGGAATATACACCCTAGCTTCAACAGGCACAGGCGGTACACTGCCACCAGAGGGAGTAATCTCTAAGCTTTTGGCCTTCAATTCCAACTCCCTCAAAACTTTCTCATGTTCAAACTGCATTTTCTTTTCCTCTAGGGCTAATTTCCTAGTTTGCATTTCGAATTCTAACTGCCCATTCAGCTTGAGCTTGGTCAGCTCCATTTCGTGCATCCTACTCTCTTTCCTGTCCTCCAACTCCTCTGGAGACAGTCCTCTGGCAGAGACACTGCTACCTACTGGGGAAGGTGGTCTTCTAGCCCCTAGACCCAATAGCCCCTCCAGCTGCCCTTCTGCATTCTCAGCCCCCTCCACAGGGGCACTCCTTGATTCGACCCAGGCCCTAAGCGCCTTCTGGAGGTCCTCCTTCCTGGAGAGCCCGGTCATGGACACTTTAAACTTTTTGCAGAATTGCCTGAGCTGCTTAAGGGTGTAGCATTCTAGCCTCTCTTCTTCCCAATCACACTCAACAGAGGCTACTGATGCTGGTTTCTCCATAGTGACTGAACTTGGCATTTGCAAAAATAGGAAATCCCAGAAAAAATGCTATAAAAGTATGTGGTTGCGTTTTGGTCTGCACTCACTAAGTAGTGTTCACCAATCACTGTACATGAGTCACAAATGCAAGTCCAGAATCCTCACCGCTGACCACCAATGTTAGATTTGGGGGTCTCTAGTTGGCAGAGGTAGGTACCTTTGTCCAAATAGGGACCCTTGAGTCTAGTCAGGGAAAGTAGGTACACTCCCGAAATAACCCCTGCTCACCCTCTTGGTAGCTTGGCACGAGCAGACAGGCTTAGTTCAGAGGCAGTGTGTAAAGCATTTGTGAACACATACAGTAATCAAGTGACAACACTACAAATGGACACCACACAGGTTATATATTTATAAAAATAGGTATACTTTATATAGATTTATCACAAGACCATAAACGACAAAAATAATCCACAATACTGTCAAGAGTGCTTAGTTCTGATCAAAAAGGCTTAATTCAAGGTTCTGTGCGAGTCGGTAGCCTCCTCCGGCTACGGCGATGTCGAGAACAAACAGAGTCTAACAAATCCAGCTGACCGCGTCGAGACGGGCCAACACAGCGTAGACAGACTCGGTCACAGTACCTTTACTTGAAGCGGCAGGCACGGGCGTGCGAGCCGGATGGCTGTTCGTCGCGGTCGCGATGCAAAAATGGAAGCGTTGCAGGACGCGTTGTCCCTCGATGCGGTGCAGGCAGCGGCTCGTTGACGGCATCGAGACGGAGTCGGTGAGACCAGGGCCGTGCGTTGCAGGGCGAGACGGTCCTTCGATGCGGTGCTGGCAGGTTGCGGTGCGGCGACGGAGCCGGATTCAGGAGCTGGCGTCGATCAGTCCGGACAGCGGTGCGAGTCGGGCGGTGCGTCGCAAAGCGTGCGGCGGTGCCCAACTCCGGTGCGGTCACAGGACTCGAACTCAGCAGCAGTGACCGTGTCGGTCAGACCAGTTCGATTCGGCGTAGCGAAGTGTTGCAGGACGCGTTGTCCCTCGATGCGGTGCAGGCAGCGGCTCGTTGACGGAGTCGGTGAGACCAGGGCCGTGCGTTGCAGGGCGAAACGGTGCTTCGATGCGGTGCTTACAGGACACCGAGTCGGTCGTGAGAGTCGGTCACAGCTCCCTACCTCTGTAGCCACTGAAACAGAGTTTCCAGCAGCAATTCACAAAGGGGTGAAGTCCAATGGTCCTGGGACTTCGGTCAGGGGGCAAGCTCTCTTCCAAGCCATTGGAGATCCTTCACAAGTTGATGAAAGTCACAGCAAAGCAAAAGTTCCTTTCTCCTTTCTTTGGCAGTCAGGCAAACCACTGCAGGCCAATCCCCCAAGCAGCACTTCAGGCTTAGGGATAGTCTCTCCTCAGTTTCTTCTTGGTTCCGCTCCTCAGCAAAGGTTTCTTCTTGTTCCCAAAAGTGATCTAATTTTCCTGGGGTCTGGGTGCCCCTCTTATACCCTGATTCTCTTTGTTCTCTGGAGGCAGAGAGGCCTCTGCCTAGTCCAAAACCAGTTCTGGTCAGTCCTGGAGCACTTTGTTTTTCTGACTCCTTCTTTCCTTTCAGAATGTGGGGCAGAGTGCTCAGCCGCCCGGCAGGAGGTGGAGCCAGCATTGTGGAAGGCAGGCACAGCCCTATTCAGACCCAGGTGCAACTCCTCCCTCCACTCTGGATGCAGATCTTTCTATTCAGCCCTGTGCTGACTCACCCTGTCTCCTGTAGCCACCCCCAGCCCCTGTCACTCAATCACCAGACAAGGAATACACAACCTAGCAGAGGCAGGCTTGGATAGTTAAGCAAGAAAATACCCACTTTCTAAAAGTGGTATTTTCAAACACAGAATGTTAAAACCAACTTCACTAAAAGATGTATTTTATCATCCTGAGTTCAGGCATACTAAATTCGTTTTTCTACCATGTTCCCTGGGTCAGTTCTGACTATAAGGTGTAATAGTCAGTCTGCCCATTCTGGCCTATGGGGAGCAGGTAGCCTTGCAATAGTGAAAAACGAAAATGGCCGTAATTCACTATTAGGACATGCCACACACACCAGGGCATGTCCTACCTTATACTTACAATGCACCCTGCCCTAGGGCCTACTTTAGGGGTGACCAACATGCAGTAAAGGGAAGGTTTAGGGACTGGTAAGTGGGTGTACTCACCAAGTCGACATGGCAGCCCTAGGCTGCACACAGGCTCTGCGATGGCAGGCCTGAGACACATTTTACAAGCCGCTTCTGTGGGTGGCACAACTAGTGCTGCAAGCCCACTAGCAGCATTGGATTTACAAGCCCTGGGCACACTGAGTGCACTGTACTAGGGACTGACAAGTAAACCAATCATCCAATCATGGAGTCACTAATACATATATCAATTGACGATAGGGAGCACTTGCACTTTGGCACTGATTAGCAGCGGCAAAGTGCCCATGAGCATCTAGTCCAGCAAAAACATATCAGCAACAGTGGAGGCATTACGAAAAAATGGAAGGGAGACCCACGCCAAGGATGCCAGGTCTAACAACTAGCATACTCTCTGAGCTAGTGGAAAGGGAGGCCCCCTGCCCCCCGGGACATTGCTTATTACATTGGTTCCCTCACACTGCCAAAATTAAAGCTACAAGCCACTTTCAGGACCTAGCCTTCATATTAGCAAAGCGCAGTCGCGGTCCGTGTAGGAGTGCCGGCCAGGCGGTGACGTGGGGCGGGGGAGGGGCAGGGTGGGGGGTAGCAAAGTACGGATTACGGACCAATACAGGTAAGTAAACATTTAAATCAATGAAACGAATTTCGTTGCGCGCACTGCATCGCATTTGGCGATGCAGCGCTCATAACGAAGTTCGTTTTATTGATTTAGATGTCTACTTACCTGTATTGGTCCGTAATCCGTAGTTCTACCCCACCCTGCCCCTCCCCGCCCCACGTCACCGCCCGGCCGGCACTCCTACACGGACCGCGACTGGCAAAGCGGGAAATTACACGAAACTGGAAGATACGGGGTGGTCCTAAGGTGACAGACTGGCTTAGAGAATCGGAACGATGGCCGGGCTACGAGGGTGCAGTGCTGCTCCGGGAAGCACAGCAAGGCCGAGGTTCGCTTGTCTTGGCCAGAGTTTGGGAAACGCTGACAGACAGTATGAAGCATCGGAGTCATCATCTACGGAGGCGTCAGAAGGATCACCTAAGAAAGTTGCTGGAGATAATTGGTTACATCCCCCAGTACAAGGGTCTCTATGAGTCTGGAACAGCTGAACTAGAACGGATTATATGATATTACCTATTAACACCTAAAGATACCCTGAATAACAACAGTTAAGCCTAAAGTCGAGATACTCATTGTATTACAAGTTGTGGGGGCCTGGCGGGGGAGGGCGGGAGAGCTGTATTACAAAGTGGGGTGTGTTTAAGCACTTGTTATACTGAATATTGAATGTGAAGTCATTGCAGAAATCCTACTGTGTAGCATAACATGATGCAGTTAACTATGTAAAACTAATAAAATTTGTTACAAAAAAATATGAGTGACACTTTATTGAAAGAAGAAGAAAGCAGTTAGGTCTCTGTGATTATATAAACTACAGAAACGCCCCCCTTTGCTGCAAAGCAATGGGGTAGAAATGTCCTTACAACAGCTTCAATATCCTTCAGTATGTATTTAAGGACTCTTCCTTACTTCCTTAACGGGGGTTGTGTTTTTGAAAAATCAAACTTGGGTTTGTGTCCCCTGCACCTCGATAATTCAAAAATAATTTAACCAAAATGGTGATAAAAAAGTTTCCAGCCAGGCCTGGTTCTAGAGGGTGGGCCATAGTCTTCCATGGTAGCCGCGTGGCCCTCCCAAGGCCTATTTACAATTAGAAAACCAGCTCTTGTTCTTTTTCTTATTGATTCACCTGGACCTGCAGCCTCACTTTCTCAGCTTACTTATTTGTCTCAAGACAACACCTTTCTGGCTTAAAGTGCCTCATAAATTTTCAAAAGAGGGAGCTGGGAACTTTGGGTAGCTCCCAAGTTTAGGTAGAGAGTAGCTCCTTTATATGGAGCACCATACCACACCACCTGAATGAATCTGCTCACCTATATATATATTACCCAGCAGCAGTCATGACTGGGCAGTTATAGTTTGGACAGGGATTCATTGAGAAAAGCATTTTTTTGGTTTGCTTATAGATTAGCACATTTTGACAAATCTTCACGAAACATTCCCAAAAACTGTTTTTCCACCTCAGCTCCTCCATGGAAAGTTTCAGGGTGATCCACCAAGCAGAGGATGAAAAAAAGAGTGGGTCCCAAAATGCATTTTCCCCATTCATTTTTCCATAGGAAAAAGTAGGCACAGCTACAGCCACAACGGCTGAACAGAATTACACCAAATTTGGCAGAAAGCTATATCTCGAACCAGAAATTGTGTGTTTTGTGATTTGGTGTAAGTCTGTTCAATAGTTTTGGAGAAATTAAGGGTCAAAAATATTTGTACATATCAGACCGCAGAAGATCAGTGAATCCAACAAATCAAGAGATATGATCTGATTGGCTGCCACGACATCAACAAAGATGTTGCGGCAGTCATCTAAGGGCTCTGGACTCAGTACCATGTCCTGAGAAAAAGGCATAAAAAACATGTAGGGGGCATGGATAGAGTAGAGTGCCATAGAATGCAGTGGAATAGAGTAGATTGTTTCAGAGTAGAGTGAAGTGGCGTAGAGGGGCGTACTGCAGGGTAAAGTGGAGTGGTGCAGTGGCATAGAGTAATGACGTAGAGTGGAGTGGTGCAGAGTGGAGTGAAGTGACGTAGACCGGAGTAGTGTAGAGTGCAGTGGTACATAGTAAAGTAGAATGCATTGACATAGAGTAGAGTGGTGCAGAATAGAGTAAAGAGGTGTAGAGTAAAGTGAAGTAGAATGCAGTAGCATAAAGTGCATTGGTGCACAATAGATTTAGATTAGAGTGGCATAGAGTGCTGTGGCATAAAGCAGAGTGGTGCAGTGGCATAGAGTGTAGTGGCGCAGAGTTCAGTGGTGGAGAGTATAGTGTTGCAGAGCACAGCAGAGTGTCATAGAGTGCAGTGGTGTAGAGTAGAGTAGAGTGGCTTAGAGTGCAGTGGCATAGAGTGCAGTGGCGTAGATTAGAGTGGTTCAGACTAAAGCGGTGTAGAGAGCAGTGACTTAGAGTACAGTGGTGCAGAGTAGAACAGAGAGGCATAGAGTTCAGTGGCTTAGAGTGCAGTGGCATAGAGTGTAGTGGCATAGAGTAGAGTGTTGCAGATTGGTGTAAAGCAGCACACAGTGCAGTGGGGTAGAGTATATTGGTTTGGAGTAAAGTGGTGTAGAGTGCATTGGCACAGAGTGCAGTGGCATAGAGCGGAATAATGCAGTGTGGAATACAGTGGCATAGAATGCAGTAAGAACAATTGATGGACAGAATACAGAACAATGTCATACATTCACCCCAGTCCAGAGACCTGGGCCTAAATCCAGCATTCCGTCCATCAATTGTTTCTTTTGCATTTGACGCCCTAAGTGGGAAGGGTATGCCCATACGTGGGTCCCGTGCTCACTATACCACTGGATTCAAGCTAGCCTGGCTGAAGAAGGGTGATGCCCTGAAACCGGTCCCAGGATGCTTGTTTCCGGTACAGGGAGGACCTGGCTTGGCAGTTCGGGCTGGACTGTTCCCACAAGGAACAGGGTCAAGACTGATTTGCATATGGCTGGGTCCAAATTGGGGTGGTGTGGTGAGCAAAAGAATGATGGATTTAACCCAGATCCTTGTGACTGGGGGTGAATGTTTGCATTGTCCAGCATTCCGTCCATCAATTGTTTCTTTTGCATTTGTCGCCCTAAGTGGGAAGGGTATGCCCAGACGTGGGTCCCGTGCTCACTACACCACTGGATTCAAGCTAGCCTGGCTGAAGAAGGGTGATGCCCTGAAACCGGTCCCAGGATGCTTGTTTCTGGTCCAGGGAGGACCTGGCTTGGCAGTTCGGGCTGGACTGTTCCCACAAGGAACAGGGTCAAGACTGATTTGCATATGGCTGGGTCCAAACTGTGGTGGTGTGGTGAGCAAAAGAATGATGGATTTAACCCAGATCCTTGTGACTGGGGGTGAATGTTTGCATTGTCCAGCATTCCGTCCATCAATTGTTTCTTTTGCATTTGTCGCCCTTAGTGGGAAGGGTATGCCCAGACGTGGCTCCCGTGCTCACTACACCACTGGATTCAAGCTAGCCTGGCTGAAGAAGGGTGATGCCCTGAAACCGGTCCCAGGATGCTTGTTTCCGGTCCAGGGAGGACCTGGCTTGGCAGTTCGGGCTGGACTGTTCCCACAAGTCACAGGGTCAAGACTGATTTGCATATGGCTGGGTCCAAACTGGGGTGGTGTGGTGAGCAAAAGAATGATGGATTTAACCCAGATCCTTGTGACTGGGGGTGAATGTTTGCATTGTCCAGCATTCCGTCCATCAATTGTTTCTTTTGCATAGAATGCAGTGGCATAGAGTTGATTGTTTCATAGTAGAGTGAAGCAGCGTAGAGTGCAGTGGCATAGAGTAGAGAGCTGTAGAGTGCAGTATCATTGAGTGCAGTGGTGCAGAGTAGATTAGAGTGGTTTAGAGTGGATTGGCGAAGAGTGCAGTGGCATAGAGTGGAGCGATGTAGGGTGGAGTAATGGAGGGTAGAGTGCAGTGGCGTAGAGTGGAGTGATGCAGAGTAGAGTGGCGTAAAGTGTAGTGGCATAGAGTGCATTGGCATAGAGTGGCATAGAAAATAGTGGTGCAGGGTAGACTGCAGTAGTGTAGAATGCAGTGGCATAGAGTAGAGTGGCGTAGAGTTCAGTGGCAGTAGAGAATGCAGTGTTGCAGAGTAATCTGTTGTAGAGTGCAGTAATGTTTAGAAGAGTGGTGTAGAGCATTGGCAAAGAGTACAGTGGTGCAGAATAGAACAGAGTGGCATTGAGTGCCGTGGCGTAGAGTACAATGGTGTAGAGTGAAGTGGCATAGAATGTTGCAGAGTAGAGTATAGCGGCATGTAGTGTAGTGGTGCAGAGTAGATTAGCATAGACGGCAGTGGTGTAGAGTGCATTGTTTTTATGTATAGTGGTTCAGAGTGCATTGCTATAGAGTACAGTGGTTAGAGTACAGTGCAGTGGCATAGCGTAGTGTGGTACAGAGTACAGTAGAGTGGCGCAGAGTGGAGTGGTGCAGCATAGATTGCAGTGGCGTAGATTGAAGTGGCTCAAAGTAGATTGTTTCAGAGTAGAGTGCAGTGGCGTAGAGTGGAATGGTGCATGGTAGAGTGGAGTGGTGCAAGGTAGAGTGCAGTGGTATAGAGTGCAGATGTGCAGGGTAGATTAGATGGTGTAGAGAGGATGGCATAAAGTGCACTGTCGTAGAGTGGAGTGGTACAGAGTAGAGTGCATTGGCCTAGTGTGTAGTGGAATAGAGTGCAGGGCACAAGAGCAGAGTGGAGTGGAGTGGTGTAGAGTGCAGTGGCAAAGAGTGCGGCAGAGTAGAGAGGCTTAGACTGAAGTGGTGTAGAGTGGAATGGTGTCCAGTAGATTGCAGTGTGGAGTGGTGTAGAGTGGAGTGGCATAGTGTGGAGTGGTGCAGAATAGAGTGCATTGGCGTGGAGTGGTGCAGAGTAGAGTGGAGCGGGGTAAAGTGGAGTATGCATTGTGTGGTAGCTAATGCCATTACAGACAACACATCTTTAATTGAAATGACCATTACATTTGCACAGACGTAAAGTTTTGCTGATGTAAGAATACAGTGCACAAACTATAATATGTGGAAATGTCATCATCTAGTGTAATGATTTGTTTTAATTATATTAAAATATTTTTTTCCACCACACTTCCGAATTAACCCCAGTAGCCAGCATGATTGTCACATAAATCCTCTCACTTTGAAGTCAGAGAAAGAAAAGTAATCCCCAAGCTCCCTCAGAAGATGGAGCCTGACATTTGACCTCTGTCTTTGAATGCACAGCAAATGTAACAAGATGTGATAAGAACAAGATTTGAAGGCCTGTTTACAGAAAGGGAGCACTTGGAGGATACTGTATATAAGGTTTGGGCAAGGGAAAGAACAGACTCAAGCTGAACAGCCTAAAACAAATAAATCCAGCAAATAGAAAATCTGAGTTACAAACCAAAAACAACAGGCGGAAAGCATTCCCAGGGAAGTTTTCCAAATGTCCCCAAAATGTCGTTAGCATATGAGACAGCAGCGCTGTCTGGTAGACTTCAACCTAAAAAGCACAGCATACCTTTGATCTTTTAGTCCAGCACAAAGATCTGCAGTTCAGACAAAAAAAATGAAACACATCCTGTATGGAGAGCAGATCTTGGCTTCTCCATTCACCACCAGCCAAAAGGAAATGCCTTTGCCCTCTTAAAGGCACTGAACAAACGGAGTACTTACATGTTTTAAAGGAAAGGTGTTGAATAATATAATTGTCACACTGGTTACTAATTCGGTTTTTGGAATGCACTACTACGAGTAATACACCCACAATCAAATTGTGTGCGGCCATCATTTTAGGGAAGAATTATTTTAATAGTGTTCTTAGGTGTGGTAGCATTAGTAAAATGAGTGCCCCTATTCAGCCACAAACCCATCATGATGGAATCATCATACTCATTCTGTCCTAAGCTGGAGGAGCGGGAGAGAGAGCCAGAAAGAGAGCTTCCAATATTTTACATCTTTGCAGGGTTTGCTCTGCTCTGAACTCCTGGAAATGTGTTGTGAATGACTGGAACCAGCACAAGATCTAGAGACCCAGAGGTGGGAATCCAGTACTACACCCATTGCCCACTTGTCAGGGCACGGCAGTAGGTAAAACATTTAAAAGCTGCCCTACCAACCCTTTAACAACTAGGGGCTCATAACATAGCTGGCACCAGCTCCAAGTAAGGCTTGTCCCAGTACCTGTAATGTAACTGGTGACACACCGGATCCACATTGCCCACAGGACACAACTTAATTTGTTTGTGGAAGAAGTTTAATTAATGTTCCAAAGTAACAACTTCTAACCTGGCAAGGTCCAGGCTGTCACCATTAGCAACGAGTCACACCTCTCCTTGACATGGGCAAGGCAGCTTATTATTGCCTGAAGAAGAAGTGCACAGCTAGCACACTGGCTGCTATATTTAGTACTACTATAGAGCTGCCTACATTTTAGCATGGTGATGCGCACACCAGCACCTAAATGCATTAGTCTAATCCCTAATGTGTGACACTGGGTGATCTTTGAAAGTGGCAGGGCGTAATACCGGCCAGGAGTTCAGCCCATTTATTTTAAAAGAATTGCTGCCTCATACGCGCTAGCTCTTACATTTACTCTCTTTTCCCTCAATCACTCTAACTTACATTCTCTCACTTACACATTCGCACTCATACTCACTCCTACTCACTGACTCTGGTTCGTAGTGCAACTGTACCTGCTGCACCATTGATAGCTACATCCCAAAACAGTTCCACTCCTTCTCAAAACCTACAGTCAGTTACTCATTCTAACACTCCCCCGCTCCTTCACTCACTCCCTCGTAATCACTTTCACTTATTCATACAATCTCTCAAACTCAGATTCTCACTCACTTTCAGTCTGATTGGCACACTCACACACACACTTTCACTCAATCTCATTCCCTCTCAATTATTCACAAACACACCCACAAACACATACACAAGCAAATATCATTTTTAGGTCGAGCCTAGCGCAGCGTGCATGCGCTGCTCTGCGAGGCTTCTTGTAACTGCTCTGTGTGGGTCTGACTCCCCCCACGCATTGGGTTGGCTTTTGCGTGTGTCTTTCAATAATGAAAGCACGCAAATGGCTAAAGGCGGGTGCATGTCCTACCTCTTTTGTAATGTTCACTCCCACGGCGTTTTGCCTGCGGGAGCGAGCAGCGGCGCGCAGGGTGGCAGCTGCATTCCTCGTGGGTCAGGTTACTATCTACTTGTTTTTAATATGTTACTTCGGATGTCAGGTTACTATCTACTTGTTTTTAATATGTTACTTCGGATTTAATGTCACTTCCTGGTTGTACGAATAAGGTAACTTTAAACTGGAAGTAGTTTTATCCCTATCAGTAGTGAAACCAGGCGGTATTGCGGTTTCATTTTAACATCTATTGCATGCTGGGAGCTGTAGTCTTGGTTTACTTCAATTATACTAAACTGATTGAAGTACCAGATCACAGCGGTCTAAATAAAATGCTGTGGACAGAACATACTGCTCCTAGAGAGACCGTGACAATTAAACATTAAAACCCAAAAATATTTTTGTCAGACAGGTCGGCAGCTCCGTAAGCTGCACTACATTGCTAGCTTGAAAAGCAAACTTGTTTTTCTGCTTATCGAGAGCCCGGCACCTCGCAAGAGGATCCTACGGGCCCTCATTTATTTTGTGGTCAAAGCTCTCAATTGAAAATGGTGTTTGCTTTGTCTCACGAGACTACGGGAGCTGCAGACACTTTCCTTCAGCCTCTCCCAGGCTCCTTACTCCGAATTAACTCGAAATTAGTTTGGCTTTTGGTTAACAGGCTTCTCTTTATGTAAATGTTAAGCTGCTTTGACACATACGTTAAGTTATTGCTCGGTTCCGAGTATTTCTTGTTTTGTTGTGTTAGCGTTTGGTAAACATTGTGTATTTCTGGGCAAATCTCTTTTTGTAGCACATTAACATTTGTATCATCTCCAAGGTTAAATTTTTACTGCAATTTTATCGGGCTCGATATATAACCATGGGCGTATTTATATATATTTTTAAAAAGAAATACACATTTCTATTCAAGTTTTTTTTTAAAAGCACAATGGGCTTTTGCATCTGTTTGTTTTTAGTGGTCTCGTGTGCATTTTCTTTTTATTCTATAACACTGTCAATTGTACATTTTGTGTCTTTACACTATAAAACACAGTGCTTATATTATCATGGCTGCCCGCAATTCTACTAATGTTGGTCTCTACCTAGCCCTAGTCCTCTCCCCGCACCAGCAAACAAAACAAACCTGTTTTCATGCTGCAACAGCATTAATACAGCATGCCCCCCTTTTATAAAGCCACCCTCTCAATATATCATAATAATGCTGCCAAGGTCAATAGTCACACGTGCGTGCTCGTCACCATTACACCTGCCACGTCCCGCCTTGGCACCCATACTCCAGGCATGCAGCCCATTCATCTCCAACGCATCTTGGCTCATTTCATATCGACTTTAAATAAAAAGTGTTTGATTATTCGAAAATGTTGAGTGTATGGGCATGCTAATAGGGGATAATCTGCTGCATGGCTAAACTTATAAGGTCCCAAAGGCGAGACCTATTGGCTATGCCAATGCTTGTTTTTACTTCCCTTGCTTACTTAGCTGGCTACTCAGAGGCTCCATGGCAGCAGCAGAGCAGGAATATGGTGCTGGGCATTGGAACCAGCAAGCCATGATTCCCAGCAAGGAGCCAGCCAGAACAGCAAGGGCAGGTTTGAAAAGTAGAAGACCCACCTCAATCCTTCTTTCAGCATCTTCGGAAGACTGAAATCCCAGACCTATCAGATGCTGGGATGGAGATGGGGATCCTGCCCCCGCTGATCCATGTGGCTTTTCATTGACTTCAGCGGTGCACTGATGTGCACCCTGACAGCGGCATTTTATATATACTGTATTGTCTGAGGCATGCACTGTATGTATACTAAATAAAATGGATTGTGTCTGTATTAGGGGATCATAGTTGAACTATGCCCCTCAGACATGCAAATCCACACATCCAGCTACAGAGTGTTTTATTTTGGAACAACACTCTATAGCTGGATCATACCTCACCCCTCCCCTTCTCCTGTCATCAGAAGCCTGGAGAGGAGACAGAGAGGACTAGCTTGTGCAGCAGCAATGTTCATGAAAACAAGAAGCGCATGTCACTGTTCATGAAAACACAAAGCTCATGTTTTCATGAACACTGCTAAATAGGACAAGCATTGGCAATGCCAATAGGTCTGGCTTTAAAGGAAGCATTACCAGTAATTAGCATGGGAATGGATATGTATTTGTGTCCAAGCAAAGAATCACAGAATAATACCGGTGTAGGTTAAAAGGTCAGATGACAGTTGCACTGTCAAGGCAAACTTAAACATCCATATAGGGTAATGACTGCCCTCCTCCCATCTCTGCTACTGCCAGAGAAAAATACCATAAATTATGTAGTTATAGAAGATACTCTAATAGCATTGTAGTTTCTTGTGTGTTCCACTGAAAGTTTAAGCACAGGCAGCAGGATACATGAAGAAAATGAGCAACAGCTGTGTGGAGGGCATGCACTTTTTTTGTGGCAGCATTCAACTTCTACCCAATCAAAACACGTGCTTCTGGCTCCCAACATGTGGGTGGAGCTAAAGTCCCTCTCTAGTGATGCACACATAATTGTTTGGCAAAAGCTGTGCTGTTCAGCCAGACCATAAAAATGCACAGGGGACTCACAGAAGGCAGGGGTATGCCCCCTGAAGCCCCTGATAAGGAGTCGCTGCTGCTTGGCAGGGCTGATTGGCATGTATTCTCTGTACACCCAGTGTGCTGTCTTCACTCATTCCTGGAGCCATTGTCTCCCATATTGAGCAAAATGCATTGATGCAATGAAGGAAATGGTCTAGCGTTTGAGACACTCTCTACACAACAAGTAGAGATGCTCAGAATTATCATTTACAAAACTATCAACATCAGCTCCTCTGCCTGAAAGCGAAGTAAGAGTGTCTTCCCTTTTAGTAATAAATCAGAGGAGCATCCATTTTTTGTTTGACATTCACTTTTTACTTAAAGGCGAGTACTTCCATATTCAGAAAGCCGTGTGTATCATTTGATATGTGGTATAAAGTTTAAGAACAGTCAACCCGTGTTTCGCCCCGTCAGGCTGATATGCCTGGACCTTTCTCAAGGCTTAGAGAAGAAGAGTACAGATCCCTTCACGCCTTCATTTAAAGAACAGTTTCAATTGTGTATATATCACAGGAAGGCAATATCCAAAGTGATGCTTTTCAAAGGATAAACAACAACATTGCAAATTATGTCATTTCTGTGGCAACCGTTCTGCTCCCTCCTGCGCCAGGCTGTTCCATATGCGTCTATGCCAAGTTGTGTTCCTGTGCCAGTATGCGCCACTCTCTCTCCAATGTGCAAGCTCGCATTACAATATGTCTCCCATATTGAGCAAAATGCATTCATGCAACGAAGGAAATGGTCTAGCATTCGAGACACTCTCTACCCAGCAAGTAGAGATGCTCAGCTTTATCATTTATAAAACTATCAACATCAGCTCCTCTCCCTGTCTGGCTGATGAGGCCACCATCTCGGGTGGCTCTCAGAAGACCTACAGCCAGGACTACATCAGTCTGGAGACAAAGAAGTGTAAAAAGAAAAAAAGGAAACAAGCCTTTTGTGTCAATGCATTCAGGACCTGGAACATTATCCACATATCCATCAGGACTGCCCAATCATGCTCCACTTCAGGAAAGAGTTGAAGACGCTCATCTTTAAATAGCACTCCATTAGGATCCGTTGACCATCCACTTCTGCTCCCAGAATCCAGCTACCTCTCCAATCACTTGTTGACTGCTCGTTTGCCTTTGGCCCTGTACAGCTCTCCGCTGCTTTTTGGCTCGGTGCGCTCTATACAAAAGTCACACACCCACATACATATACAACAACTTCAGTTCAGGTTTTTGCCCCCTGCAATTTCCAACCATGTGGCCTTCACTTTTCCGTCTTTGGATTTGTTG
Organism: Calotriton arnoldi; assembly: GCA_963921515.1. Classification (NCBI taxonomy): domain Eukaryota; kingdom Metazoa; phylum Chordata; class Amphibia; order Caudata; family Salamandridae; genus Calotriton; species Calotriton arnoldi. The sequence goes on from CAWUFW010021585.1 coordinate 86,252, forward strand.
TGGTGGACTCATCACTAGGATTGGCAATGGACTAAGTAGCGAGAGAGATATTTCTCCTTTTTTTCCAGTTTTAAAATAAAAACATTAAAACCAGTTGCTCAAGTTTTATGTACTTATAACAGACACAATTATTTATAAGTTGCAATTCAAAACAGTTTTTATCCCTTAAAATACAACACCCCAACCAACGGGAAAAAACACTAATTTATTATGTATCCCACTTAAACTGAACAGTTGCCCTATTGTTGTTTCCTTAAAGACAAGTACCATACCAGTTGCACATTTATCCAGATATTTTGTGAAGAATGTGTAAGGTGCCATGATTGCAACGGATTGTCCCCTACATCGCAATGGCAAGCATGCTGCCCTATTCTCTGTTTTTTCCTGTGCAGTATTGGTGTTTTTCTGTTTGCCCCAGAAGGGGGGGCGTCAATCATGCAAACTCACAGAGGGTCTCCCTATTAAAAGATACTGAGACACCCCTCTGACCAGTGCACCCCTCTTCGAGACAGTGGCTACTGGCCTAACTGGACTTAGTGGGACTAGCAGTGGTGGCGTTGTGAATTATAGTCGATGGACAGGCCTTTCACCTTGACAATTTGTGGAGATGGCTTCTGGCCTCCCTTGGTAAAAATGTTTGGCCAGCCTATCATAACTGTGTTTTTTTACTTCCTTGCATTTGGGATAAGTGAGGAACATTGATTCCTGGGTTAAGACTAATGACTGTGGGCCTTATTTAGATCTCGGTGGATGGAATACTCCGTCACAAACGTGACGGAAAGCCCGTCTTCCGTATTACAATCTCCATAGGATATAATGGGATTGTAAAACGGCGGACAGGATATCAGTCCCATTTGTGATGGAGTAACCCTGTCCGCCAAGATATAAATCAGGCCCTGTGTGTGATGACAAGAGTGAAAGTTGGAATACGTTTTGTATTCTAGATGTGAGTGACAGCCTAAAATGGCAGAAGGGTTAGGGCCAGTCTGCCCAAGTGACTGCTGATCTATGAGCCCATGCTTTCTGCATTTCTCCCTCCCCACATGATTGGATGCAGCTTGATGTCCAAGTCCTGAATAAACATTCTACCTCAGCAGGTAGGAACCAGCACTGGAGAGGTTCTTTTGGCCTTGGCTCTAACATGAGCTGACGCGACCTGATGGTGCAGGTGCCATGAAGTCTTTCACTTGAGAACAGTACAAAAGAATTGGAAGCTGTGGAAAAAACTGCTGCACACCCGAGAATAGAAGTAAGGGTCTGTAGTTGTTGTAGCCGTGAATGATACATGTCTGGTGGTGCTGCTACGATGCCTAAGTGGACCCCCGCTACCTAGGTAAGTCATGCATGCCGGCAACCACAAAAGAATAAAAAAAATAGTGGCAACGGAGTACACTAAAGTACAATGTTGCAATGACACTCAAAAAAAAACAGTAATTTGTTTTAGAACATGAATATATTTAGCATACAGAAACACTTAGAAGTAAATCGTTCCTACAGCCAACATGTGTTTCATCCCACTGGACTTTCTCAAGGCTTATATGGAAGAGGTTGTAAGTAAACATCAATATTGTTGAAATATAAAACCTATTTCAATAACAGTTTAAGAACAAGTACAGCGCCTTGGAAGAAGTAAGAGTAATAAATACAGCAAAAATGGTAGTCCATATTACTCTGTTATATTCATAAACATGTGACCTCTAGTTAGGGATGTGTCTCATAAGTGTTTTAGAGGAGAACTTTATCATGCCATGTTGGCAAAGTCAATGGATAAATGTCAACATATGTCTGGTATCCCGGAGTATGTTTCTTCAGGCCAAGAGGTATGTACCAAAAAGAAGAGTGGAGCTCTGATAGGCCCATATCATCTGAGTATTTATGATGTGGCTCCTCTGTTTGTAACCTATTCTTTCATTGGAGAAGCCTGCAGAATTTAAACATTACAGAACAGCTAATTGGTAATCTGTGACTATTTAAGTAGTTCCAGGATTCTATAAACTTTAGACTTCATTTCTTTTGCACATCACACACCAAGAGAAAGCCTAGTTTCTGGCCACCAAGACAACCACCAACATTCATATGGAAGCATTCCTAAGTATACAAACATATAAACAGGTAGAGCCGCAAACCAATGTGTCAGAGAGACTTGTTTTCCAGCTGCAGCACTTTGTCAGTAGCTATCTTTCTCCACCAAGCTAGGAATAAGCTTAAACCCTGAATGCAAGAAGAAGAGTAAAGAGAAGATGGTGTGGTGTCGCAGAGATAGCTAGAGAAGGACACACTGATCCTAGAGGTAAATTACACCAATTTTCACAAGTGGGGCCCAGTAACCTCCCATTGCCCTGGTACCACCCAAACCAAGTCTCACATTGATTGGCAAGTGATGCAGGTCACTAGACTCCAGTTTCAGTGAACACATGTGGATGATGTAATTACGTTAGAGTCTCAGCTATGTGATGAGGTAATTTTTCATCAATGGGACTAGTAAGAACACCCAAGACAATAGGGCTGCCCATGAAATGTCTGTACATCAGGAAGCCATCATTGCAAAGTTCCTCCAGACACATCTTTATATTAGGTTCAGCACCTCTCCTATCCCAGGACTCATGTCCTAGGTGCATCTGGCTTGCAGAAGCACTAAAGCTTAAACAGGTGGAACTTGTTCTCCAAAAGGCCAACAATTTAGCATAGGTAGGCTACGGCATTTGAGATGCAGTCTAACTTAAGTTAGAGTGACAGAATGAGGCCCACAGAACTAAAGCTGATACTCTCATGAGTAGTCTCCTTACTGGAAGGGATGCCAGTAGCCAGTTGTGTGAGAGTGTGCAACTGGGTTATCCCTAAATGAAAAAGGCTTTGTTTAGGAGGCTTGGGGTATTTCACCAGAATAGTGACTATGAAATATTGTGGGGCCAAAATATTGAGGCCTATATATTGAGGACCAAATATATATTGAGGACCAAAATATTTTTCTCCTCGATATTCTGGCATTCAACCAGTTTGGTTTATCTTCTGTCCAATACTGAGCTAATTTCAAGGGAGTCAATGAGAATGGTGGGTCTCTTTTAAAATCTGAATATATGATGGTCAGAGGGAGTGAAAGGAATGGAAGTTAAGCACTGAATGATTTGATGGTTGCTAAGAAACTCAGGGAGAAGTCTCCACAATATCTTAGACAGTATCTGTCTGACCAAACAAAGGCTAAAACCAAAACTATTGCTGGCTTATGAGGACAAATAAGGGGCTGGATCAGTCATGTTTAAGCCCAAGAGGAAGAAGATCTCCTGTCAGCATGACCAGAAGGTGAATGGAAAGGGCCATTGTAGTTTCTGCGACTTGCAGCAAGGAAAGAAGCATAATGAAGACGGTCCTCACTGGAGGCTCAGACACCAAAAAGTGTGCAAGGATGGCAGCATAGGTCAGAAGGTGCCTGTGTTCCTTGTAGTCTGCCTAGTCACTTAAGGAGAAGCAATCAAGGGCTGACAATTTTACTAACCCTGAAAGACAGTGTCACGTCCACGTGGAACAGGAGCCAACCAAGTCCCCTAAAGATCCAAATTTAGTGCTTCTCAACTATAGAAAGGTGTATCAAGGAATTGTTTTCCTGGTACTACTGAGCCAGAAACCCATCCAACTAAATGTTTGTTGAGAAACAGCCACATTTTAGCTACAGAGACAGCAGGATGATGATTGGCCCACAGTTTGCAACTCCTGAAATATACCTCCAAGGTGTCACAGGCCTAGGAAAACTTGGGGTACGGAAGCCCTTTAGGCATCCCTAACTTGGGTGGACTTGCAGGTAGAGGACACAGTGGTGATGGTTCTGGTGGGGTAACAGAGGCCTCCTGTGCTATCTCTCCTAGGGAAGGGTGTTTTTGCACTGGACTTGGTAGAGAATGTCCCTGAGTTGAAACTTGTCACCTACCAGGAGCATCTCAGAGAGGGAAACCCTTGAGGAACTCATGTGAAATCCAGAGACAGAAGGAAGGTTGAACGTGCCATTGGACATTCTAAAAGACTCACTACAAAAGACCCACCCTGGAGAGGGGAAGTCTCATTTGGGTGGGGAATCATCAGTATCTGGCCTTCGGGACCTAGCAGCACTACCTAAAGCACAGTGACTAGCGGCTCCAGGGAGTGGCACCTCAGGCTTCTTTGGGGGGCGCTTAGGGCACAAAACCTCCTATGGTCCATGACTGACTGGTCTCAAAAAGGGAGGGTCCTGCACCAATAAAGGAAAGTCTAGTCTTGATTCCACTGCAGTGCGCGCAATGAAATTCGTTTTATTTATTTAAATGTTCACTTACCTGTATTCGGCCTTAATCCGTAGTTTACTACCCCCCACCCTGCCCCTCCCCCGCCCCACATCACCGCCCGACCGGCACTCCTACCACGGGCCGTGCCTGTTAAAAACAATTTTTTTTATGCTACAGCATCCATAAATCACAATGGAGCTGAGCAATACGAACTATACAGCGAATATAAACGTGTAAGTGCTTGTCAATCTAAGTGCTATGTTATGTTACAGATATTTGTAGAGTGCACGTACACCATAAGGTTTCATGACGCTAAATAGCCAAAGAGAACAAAACAGAAGGACTTGCTGTATCGAGAGAATGTGCGCTTGTTGAAATAGCCAGGTCTTGAGTGCCTGTCTGAATTTTATATGATTTGGAGGCATCGTATACTGATAGGAAGTGAGTTCCAGGTCTGAGGGGGCAAGGCAGAGAATCTGGAACTGCTAATCTTTTTCTTTTTGAACTTGAGGATGGAAAGAAGATTCTGTGAGGAAGATCGTAGTGTCCTATTCGGGTGTATTTCCTAAATCTGGAATTTATGAAGGCGGTGTCCTTCTCAGCAAGGGCTTTAAAGACAATGTACCCTGTTTTAAAGAAAATCCTTCACTCCAAAGGTAGCCAATGGAAGTCTATCAGTAAGCGGGTAATGTGAGTGTTTTGGCTGTTTACTTATCAGACGTGCTGCTTGGTTCTAATTAATCTGGAGCCTTGAAAGTAAAGTCTTAAGGAGCCCAAAGTAAAGAGAATTTGCGTAGTCAAGATGGAATATAACCAAGGCTGCGACTTCTTGAGTCAAAGCTTCAAAGATGAGAAATGTAGCTATTTTTCTTTTTATCCTGTGAAGAGATAAGAAGCAGGAAGAAATTATTGCTCCTAACTGAGGTTTCAAGGATAACACATTGCCAATGATGACTCTGAGGCCTATTACAAATTTCTTTGGGGCGGTAGATCCCCCAACTCATTGGGACAAAAGGAGACATTCCAATAGTCCGATTTACTTTTTGTGAGAACGATCTCAGTTTTATCCGCATTGAGTTTAAGATGGTTGCTATTCACCCAGTCGCAGAAAAAAAGGCATAGTGTTTTGAACGTTTTCCTTAAACAATGAGGAGTCTTCTATCCTGAAAAGTAACTGCAGGTTATCTGCATAATTGTAGACTGTACAATTCAGGTTTTTGAGAGCCTGGATGCAGTGAAAGCGAGTAACCCTGAGGTACTCCGCAGTCTAGGTGAGCTTCTGTTGGCCAAAAAGGGGCAAGCCATACTGACTGGGATCCTTCCTTCAAGAACGATTTAATCCAGTCTAGTGCAGAGCAGCAGAGCCCCGCGGCCTCGACATGGTCGCCAAGAGATTATGGTCAACTGTGTCAAAGGTCGCTGGTAAGTCCAACAGGACTAATGCCAGCGTGGAATCCTTATCACATTCCCAGAGCATATCATCTACCGCTGATAGGATTACTGACTGAGTGAAGTGTGCGAGACGAAAACGGCTTGGCACAGCTCTAGAAGTTTTGACTCCTTGATATGAGAGCAGAGGCACCATGCCACATTAGCCTCCAACAGGTTTGCCAGAAAAGGCGACAGAGAAATCGGCCGATAGTTTTTCAGCAAGAAGGGATCCTCACCAGAATTTTTCTGGAGACGGACAACCTCGGCATCCATAAAGGAGCTAGGCACACAGCGTTGAGAAAGGGAGGAGTTCAAGAGGGACAGAGCAAGATCTGGGAAAGTTGAAAAACTTTTTTAAGAACCTGAAGGGGGGAGGGGTAAGGGTCTTTTGGTGAGCCCGACTTTATCATGGACAGGAGTTCAATGAAGTTGAGGCATTCATTGCTGATGGAGGGAAATGTAGCTAGTGTGGTGGGGTTCCTATCCTCAGGTTTGACACAGTTTATGTTCTTACTGACAGGTATCCTGTCTTTTATGGTTATAATCTCATGGATGATAAAGACATAAGTAAGTCACAAACGTTCTGGAAGGGGGAGAAAGGGAGGGCAGTCTGTCAGGGTTGGATAAATCTGACACTATTTTAAGGATCTCCTTAAATTTGTTTGCGGATTGAAGAATCCTAGTGAATAAGTACGACTTTGCCTGCAAAAGTCAGGCTTTGTAATCCCTAAGGTGTTTTTTTTAAAGATTTCTTTCTTTTCAAGTGTGTAATCTTTCCACCATTTCCACTCACTTTGACATGATTCCACCTTGCATAGCTTTAATTCTTCCGAAAACCATTTAGCAGAAACGTGGCATCTGGCCAGTTTGCAAACACAAGGAAATGATGGACGTAGTGCTGAAACTTTTCAGACACTCACCCTCAGTCACAGATCTGGGTTGAATCCATCATCATTCTTTAGCTCACTTCAGACCCAGCTATATGCAAATCAGTCTTGACCCTGTGCCTCATGGGAACAGTCCAGACCGAACTGCCAAGCCATGTCTTCCCTGGACCGGAATCAAGCATCCTGGGACCGGTTTCGGGCTAACAGCCCTCATCAGCCAGGCTAGCTTGAATCCAGTGGCAAAGTGAACAAGGGACCCACGTCTGGGCATACCCTGCCAACTTAGGGCGAACAAAGCAAACACAAGGAGATGATGGACGGAGCGCTGATACTTTTCAGACACTCACCCCCAGTCACAGATCTGTGTTGAATCCATCATCATTCTTTAGCTCACTTCGCCACCTCAGTTCAGACCCAGCTATATGCAAATCAGTCTTGACCCTGTGCCTCATGGGAACAGTCCAGCCCGAAATGCCAAGCCAGGTCTTCCCTGAACCGGAAACAAGCATCCTGGGACCGGTTTCTGGGTAACACCCTTCATCAGCCAGGCTATCTTGAATCCAGTGGCAAAGTGAGCAAGGGACCCACGTCTGGGCATCCCCTGCCAACTTAGGGCGAACAAAGCAAACACAAGGAGATGATGGACGGAGCGCTGAAACTTTTCAGACACCTAAGTTGGCAGGGTATGCCCAGACGTGGGTCCCTTGCTCACTTTGCCACTGGATTCAAGCTAGCCTGGCTGATGAGGGCTGTTAGCCCGAAACCGGTCCCAGGATGCTTGATTCCAGTCTAGGGAAGACATGGCTTGGTAGTTCGGTCTGGACTGTTCCCATGAGGCACAGGGTCAAGACTGATTTGCATATAGCTATGTCTGAACTGGGGTGGCAAAGTGAGCTAAAGAATGATGATGGATTCAACCCAGATCTGTGACTGGGGGTGAGTGTTTGAAAAGTTTCAACATTCCATCCATTATCTCCTTGTGTTTGCTTTGTTCGCCCTAAGTTGGCAGGATATGCCCAGACGTGGGTCCCTTGCTCACTTTGCCACTGGATTCAAGCTAGCCTGGCTAATGAGAGCTGTTAGCCCGAAACCGGTCCCAGGATGCTTGATTCCAGTCTAGGGAAGACATGGCTTGGTAGATCGGTCTGGACTGTTCCCATGAGGCACAGGGTCAAGACTGATTTTCATATAGCTATGTCTGAACTGGGGTGGCAAAGTGAGCTAAAGAATGATGATGGATTCAACCCAGATCTGTGACTGGGGGTGAGTGTTTGAAAAGTTTCAACATTCCGTCCATTATCTCCTTGTGTTTGAACTGGCCAGTTTGGACATGCGTATAGGAGCATGGATGTGGTTGACCTCCAGTAGCCAGGCAGCTAGCTTCTTTTCAGAGCAATAAACACCTTGTTTAGGGCTTGGTATAGAGGTTCCAAGATAATTGCAGAAATCGCTTATATCTACACGCTACCAATTCTGAAAGGATTTACCGGACCTTGGTTTATTCTTTTGAAGAGATAGCCCAGCCAGGGAGAATTTCAAGAAGAAATGGTCAGATTAAACACAGGGGATTACGGTTAGGTTGGTGAACTGTAAATTAATAGACCAAACTTGGTCTAGCGTACGGCCTTTATTATGGGTAAGAACAGACACATGTTGTTCTAGATTAAGATAGCTTAAATGGTCTGTAAAATCATGAGATTTCTGGCAACTATTCTCATCATTGGCCCAATAATTAAAATCACAGAGAGTTAGTATTTTAGCATGATCTATTAGTACGGGGGAGATTAAGTCATAGAAATTATCGGGAAAAGTCGGCATTCGATCCGGGGGCCGATAAGTGCAGATACATATTAATGGAAATAGCAGGTACTCCATTTTAATAATTAGTGGGTCATCAGCAGTGCTTAATTTGAGCCGGTGGTGTCCGGTGCTAGGCACCGGCACTTAATTGTCAGCACCGATGCTTGTGACAGTCTGCCACAAGGTGGCGCTGTCTGGCTAATGTAGAGGTGACCACAACAACAGTGGATTATTAATTCAATAGACATCAAAAATGACTATTACTTGCCGCCCACGCCATTCTTAGAGCTTTGGGGGCCTGAAATAGTCCGAATTACCACACTTGTAGGAGTGCGATGGTTAGTAGTGGTTTTGTTATTATTGTTGGCAGTGTGGCAGGGGCAATGTGCGGTGCAAGCTGCAGTGGCCTCCTGATGAGAGCCCTGGCACTTATATTTTTTTTTAATTAAACACTGGTGCCGGGAATATTAAGGGAGGCAAGTTCATTTGGAGAATTTATGATTTTCCTTTATGATTGTGTCTACTCCTCCACTTCTCTTGCAAGCCTGCCTATTGATGTGGAGTATATAATGGTTCTCAGGGAGGGCGGCTAGAATCTCTGGCATAGACTCACCAATGAACCAAGTTTAAGTCGCGAACAAGACATCAGGGGTGTCGGAGTAATAAATGGAAAATTTTCAAGTGTGCATTATTAGGAGGGCTTTGTGCCCCGGGACACATCACATCTCCTCCTGACTGGACATTTTTTGAGGCTGTCGATGTCTCTGGATGTATGTAGCACAACAAAAAGTCAAGCAACATCACAAAAGACAGCACAGAGGAAAAAAACACTCTGAGCAGCATGAACACAACAAAACACAGCACATTGCGAGAAAGCTTGGTGGAAAGCAACACAGCAGACTGCAATATTTCACAGCACAGCTAAACAACACAATATACCAGGGCATGTAGGATTGAGAGGCAAGACAGGACCAAATAGTGAGGCAGGGATGGCAAAAATATGTAGAAAAAGGTGATATACGGCATAATGTGACACATTCTGTTTCAATGTTCTTTCGTTATTTTGCCCTTTTAATACCTTAAATTTTCTAGACAAAATTGAATCACTAAATAATGCCAGTTTAACACTTGAATATAGCAAGCAGTCATCAGAAAAATGGGAAGAGCAAAACCTTGCGAACGGTCTGTACTGCGCAGCACCATGCATGCATAGCACATGTTGTAGTTCAAACTATTTTATTGAAGTTTCTTAGTAAACAGCAAACAAAGACATACATAAAAGAACAGTATTAAGCGATAATATCTGTTGCATTACATAAAATATAAAATCATCATTATCATTACCAAAGATATGCAAAAATTCATATTCATATAAAAATAAAGAAAGGGGAGGAGGGGGAGGTGAGGGGGAGGGGAACATCTACAAATAACTAATGCAAAAGTTATAAATAGAGCTACTATAGAATAATAATTATAGTATATATATTATAAACAATAAATATATAAATAAGCATTAAATATACCATTACGATGATAAATAAACATCAACAGGTAACCAGAATGAATGATAAGAATTAGAATTATGATTAATCCCTGATAAGGATAACTGAGCACCTCTTCTTGTAAAAATAACCCATGACCACCAAGCATGAACTGATAATTTCGAAACATCTTTCCAACAGAAAGTAATAGATTTTAACGCAGCTGAAATTAAGAAATCAAAAAGTTTACCTTCAAGCACATTTAAACTCTGTGTTAACATAACAGATTTGCATATTAACAATTTATAAGATAAATCCTCATGAATATTTAATATCTTTTTAATAATTTCCCAAACTTCTTCCCAGAATTTGAAAATTAAAGGACAATCATAAAGCATATGTTGTATTGAGCCCGGATGTATATTACAATGCCAATATATAGCAGATTGAAGAAGTTTAGCTTGGAATAAACGTAGCGGAGTCCATAAACAATAAAATAAAATATAAGAATTGGTTTGATAGAGTGAAACAGGCAACCATCCAGAAATATTATTAAGCCAAATATTTTTCCAAGTATCACTAGATAATGAAAGAGAAAGCTCATTATTCCAAAACGTTAGAATCATATTTATGTTAGTACCTAGAGTATTAGACAATTTTTTATATAAAATAGAAACACCATGAGGTGACGTTGATATAGTTTGGATATAAATTGATAGGTCAGCTTTAACATTAGATGGGATATCTTGAGGAAAAGAATCTAAAATTGAGTAACATAAATATTCATATTTAATAACATCAGATGGAGGTAGGCTGAACTTTAATTGCAAATCCTCAAACGATATAAAAGTATTACTAGAATAAACATCTTTAAGGAAAAAAATTCTTAATCCTTAAGCCTTAATCCATGAAAACCAGAAACTGATATTTCTATTTAATTTAATAACATTGCTATACCATAACGATAAGTCTTCAGTATTATACATAGGAAGTAGAAAATTTGTATCAAGGTCATTAAAAATCATTTTAGTGGATTTAAGAATAGCGGATTTATGAAAAAATGACGATTTATTAGACATAGTTACCAAAGTGGGTAAAGGAAATGGATTTACAATAGATTTTTCAATATGAAGCCAAGTAGGTGGATTGTGTAAAGAGGAGTGATTAAACCATAGGGAACTTTGTTTTAAAATAAAAGCTTTATGATAAAGAAAAAGTCAGGGATACCAAAGCCTGCCTTACATTTAGGTATTTTTAATTTTTTATAACTAATTCGAGGTGATTTGTTGTTCCAGAGAAATTTGGAAAGAAGTTTATCAACATCTTTATAAAACTTTAATGAAAATTGAGTAGGAACCATGGCAAGAGAATAAAAGATTTTTGGAGCAATAGTCATTTTAATAGAATCCATTCTGCCCCACCATGAGAGGTGTAACGATGACCACTTAGATGTTTTTTCCTTAATATAATCTAAGATAAAGTTACAATTTAAAGAAATTGTTGATTTTATGGATGAAGAAAATAAAATACCAAGATATTTTAATTTGGATCTTTGCCAAATGATTTCATTCATAGGGATCATGTCAGGAGTACAATAAATATTCAGAGGAAAAAATTCAGTTTTGTTAGTGTTTAATTTATAACCAGAAATTGTAGAATATTGTGCTATAATCTCCAATAAGGAAGGGAATGAGGATATGGGGTCACTGATAAATAATAGCACATCATCAGCATAAGCTAGTGTTTTAATAGTAACATCTTTTATATTGATTCCTTTAATATTATCACAAATCCTTATAGCATTAAGAAAAGGTTTTATACCAATTAAAAACAACAGTGGGGAAAGGGGACACCCTTGTCTTGTACCTCTAAAAAGGGAGAATTGATTCGAAATTTGGCCATTAATATATAAACGTGCTCTAGGAGCAAAATATAAAGTTGAAATCATACGAATAAAAGTGTCACCAAAATTAAATGATGATAAAGTGTGGAATAAAAATTGCCAGTGTAGCTTATCAAAGGCTTTTTCAGCATCTAAGGCCATGACTCCTGGACGGTAATGTTAAAGTAGAGCCTTGTTCAATGACATGTAACAAAGTCCTTGTGTTATTAGCAGTATATCTATTTTTCATAAACCCAGATTGATCTGTATGTATAATAGTATCTAATACAGGGGCTAATCTATTGGCAAGTATTTTAGCATATAATTTACAATCTTGATTAATTAAAGATATAGGACGATAATTAGATACAAGTGTGGGATCCTTATCTGGTTTGGTAAGTACAATAATTAAAGCCTCAGTAAAAGAACCTGAGGTAACTCCTGAAAGAACCAAAAGATGTAAAAAGCTGAAATAAAAAGGTAAAAGTTGAGACTGAAATTCTTTATAAAATTAAGCCGGGATACCGTCAGGCCCTGGAGATTTATTCTTTTTAAGAGATTTTATGGCAGATAAAATTTCATTTTTAGTAATGGGAGAATCAAGTTCAATTTTATCTGATTGTGAAATCTTAGGTAATCTACATGAATTTAAAAAAGAATCAATTAAGGAGTCATCATGAACATCGGGCTTATTATATAGATTAGAGTAAAAATCCAAAAATTCATTCACTATGGGGTCGAATCCGATTCGGGCCGGAAAAAGCACCGACCGACTCGGAGCCGGAAAAATTACCGACCGACACGTACCAGTGGCGCCCGACACGCCAAGTACGATGCAAGCCGCGATAAATCCGACCGACACGTTAGGAAACCAAGCCGACCGACCGAGCCGCTCGGAAAATAGCAATCCGGCCGGAAAAACACGCTAATCCAACCGACCGACACGCACCCGGAACAAATCCGACCGAATCGTACCCGCCAACTCCAAACCGCAAAGTACGATGCAAGGCGCGAAAAACACGACCGAGTCGGACGGAGGACAAGCCGTACGACCGACACGCATACAAAACCGAGCCGAAGCAACACAATACACCGCGACCGACGCGTACGCAGCATACAAAACTGCACAAACACAGCGTGAACGAAACGGAAAACACCGTACGAGACCAATGCAGGGTCCGACTCGGTCACAAGAACGTTTCCAACATACACAAACAGCACAAAGGAAAAATCAACCAAAAAAGGCCAAACAAGCAATTACCAAGCCAATAAATACTGGGGGGGTGGGGACAGAGAACAAAGACACACCCACAACTCCACCTATATAAAGGACACAAATCACAACCATGAGCCTTTGCAAATGCCATTCCACTGCCAGCACCCAAGAGAAAGCAACCACACACCCACAGCTCATCCCTCACACAAGCCACACACCATCAGCACACCAACAAATACCTACCTCACATACACCCAGCAAAACACACACTCACACACCCTCACCTGCACACCAACACACACATCACTCACCATCACCACCCATCACCATGCCCCCAAGAAGAATCACAAGTTCCTAGATTGTGAATTGGAAGTCCTGGTAGACGAGATCCTCAGGGTAGAGCCACAGCTGTTTGGCACATTGGTCCAACAGACCCCCATGTCGCAGAAAACCAAGATGTGGGAGAGGATCATCAACAGGGTGAACGCCCAATCACCATGTCGGCGCACAAAGACCGACATCCAGAACAGGTGGTATGACGTGCGCAGGAGTGTACGGAAACTGCTGAAGCAAGACTACATCAACAGCCAACACACCGGCAGTGGCCCTCCTGCCAAGCCAATATACCTCAGGCCCTGGGAGGAGAAGGTGCGGGCCATCCTACCGCCAGTGAGCATATATGGACTAGAGGACATCCCAGAGCCTGGTGAGTACACAACAAATGTACACAATATACTGCCACAAAACACACACACATCACTGTCAAGGGGAGAGTCAAACCATGCACTCATAGCAATCACACAGCAACCAGAACAGAATCATCCCAAAATGTGTATGTCAGTCAGAGAAACACAACACATGCCATCAAAAAAGTCACATCCAACCGTGCCAACACATGTACAAACACAACCACAACTACAGCTAGGCAGTGGCACAAATAGAACTAACAAACACATCCACACATGTAGCCACCACAACAACACCAACACACAGTGAAGACCACTCAAAGGAAGGAATTCTGTGTATGCTGGCCAAGTCAGTGTAGCCAATAGCATCATGGGAGTCGCAGTCACACATATTGCCCCCCCCACAACTGTCCCATCAACACCACCCTGAACCATGCTCACATCACAGGGAGTGGAGAAGGACTCACAAGATGGCTGACACTGGCTACTGCTGTGGGGAGCACAAGGCCCTGCTGGCAACTGTGCACCAACAAACAGCAGGACACCACTGACTGACATCCTGAGAGACAACTTCCACTCCCTGCAATGCAAGCACGTTCCATGGTGGGATATCTGGCTGGCTGGCTGGGTGGGAAGGGGGACTTGCAGCACTGACTATAGTCACCAGCACCTCCCCTCACCCCCCCCAACACAAACTCCACAGTACCCACCTGGTAGAATGCAATGCCCTCCATCCTAACACAAGATCCCACAAAGCACCACCACCCTGGGTTATGTTGTGTGAAGCACAGGGACACTCTTGGGACTCTTAGCCAAACAACTGCCAGGACAACACTCCCAGCCATCCTGTCAGCACAGCCAGCCCACCCCACAGGGAAGCAGAGTCAAAAGGAAGGAAGCATGGGCATGCTGGGAAGGGGGTGGAGGCAATAGCATGATGGGAGTCGTAGTCACAGACATAGCTCACCCCCACAACTGTCCCATCAACACCACCCTGAACCATGCTCACATCACAGGGAGTGGAGAAGGACTCACAAGATGGCTGACACTGGCTACTGCTGTGGGGAGCACAAGGCCCTGCTGGCAACTGTGCACCAACAAACAGCAGGACACCACTGACTGACATCCTGAGAGACAACTTCCACTCCCTGCAATGCAAGCACGTTCCATGGTGGGATATCTGGCTGGCTGGCTGGGTGGGAAGGGGGACTTGCAGCACTGACTATAGTCACCAGCACCTCCCCTCACCCCCCCAACACAAACTCCACAGTACCCACCTGGTAGAATGCAATGCCCTCCATCCTAACACAAGATCCCACAAAGCACCACCACCCTGGGTTATGTTGTGTGAAGCACAGGGACACTCTTGGGACTCTTAGCCAAACAACTGCCAGGACAACACTCCCAGCCATCCTGTCAGCACAGCCAGCCCACCCCACAGGGAAGCAGAGTCAAAAGGAAGGAAGCATGGGCATGCTGGGAAGGGGGTGGAGGCAATAGCATGATGGGAGTCGTAGTCACAGACATAGCTCACCCCCACAACTGTCCCATCAACACCACCCTGAACCATGCTCACATCACAGGGAGTGGAGAAGGACTCACAAGATGGCTGACACTGGCTACTGCTGTGGGGAGCACAAGGCCCTGCTGGCAACTGTGCACCAACAAACAGCAGGACACCACTGACTGACATCCTGAGAGACAACTTCCACTCCCTGCAATGCAAGCACGTTCCATGGTGGGATATCTGGCTGGCTGGCTGGGTGGGAAGGGGGACTTGCAGCACTGACTATAGTCACCAGCACCTCCCCTCACCCCCCCAACACAAACTCCACAGTACCCACCTGGTAGAATGCAATGCCCTCCATCCTAACACAAGATCCCACAAAGCACCACCACCCTGGGTTATGTTGTGTGAAGCACAGGGACACTCTTGGGACTCTTAGCCAAACAACTGCCAGGACAACACTCCCAGCCATCCTGTCAGCACAGCCAGCCCACCCCACAGGGAAGCAGAGTCAAAAGGAAGGAAGCATGGGCATGCTGGGAAGGCGGGTGGAGGCAATAGCATGATGGGAGTCGTAGTCACAGACATAGCTCACCCCCACAACTGTCCCATCAACACCACCCTGAACCATGCTCACATCACAGGGAGTGGAGAAGGACTCACAAGATGGCTGACACTGGCTACTGCTGTGGGGAGCACAAGGCCCTGCTGCCAACTGTGCACCAACAAACAGCAGGACACCACTGACTGACATCCTGAGAGACAACTTCCACTCCCTGCAATGCAAGCACGTTCCATGGTGGGATATCTGGCTGGCTGGCTGGGTGGGAAGGGGGACTTGCAGCACTGACTATAGTCACCAGCACCTCCCCTCACCCCCCACCCCCAACACAAACTCCACAGTACCCACCTGGTAGAATGCAATGCCCTCCATCCTAACACAAGATCCCACAAAGCACCACCACCCTGGGTTATGTTGTGTGAAGCACAGGGACACTCTTGGGACTCTTAGCCAAACAACTGCCAGGACAACACTCCCAGCCATCCTGTCAGCACAGCCAGCCCACCCCACAGGGAAGCAGAGTCAAAAGGAAGGAAGCATGGGCATGCTGGGAAGGGGGTGGAGGCAATAGCATGATGGGAGTCGTAGTCACAGACATAGCTCACCCCCACAACTGTCCCATCAACACCACCCTGAACCATGCTCACATCACAGGGAGTGGAGAAGGACTCACAAGATGGCTGACACTGGCTACTGCTGTGGGGAGCACAAGGCCCTGCTGGCAACTGTGCACCAACAAACAGCAGGACACCACTGACTGACATCCTGAGAGACAACTTCCACTCCCTGCAATGCAAGCACGTTCCATGGTGGGATATCTGCGGCTGGCTGGGTGGGAAGGGGGACTTGCAGCACTGACTATAGTCACCAGCACCTCCCCTCACCCCCCCCAACACAAACTCCACAGTACCCACCTGGTAGAATGCAATGCCCTCCATCCTAACACAAGATCCCACAAAGCACCACCACCCTGGGTTATGTTGTGTGAAGCACAGGGACACTCTTGGGACTCTTAGCCAAACAACTGCCAGGACAACACTCCCAGCCATCCTGTCAGCACAGCCAGCCCACCCCACAGGGAAGCAGAGTCAAAAGGAAGGAAGCATGGGCATGCTGGGAAGGGGGTGGAGGCAATAGCATGATGGGAGTCGTAGTCACAGACATAGCTCACCCCCACAACTGTCCCATCAACACCACCCTGAACCATGCTCACATCACAGGGAGTGGAGAAGGACTCACAAGATGGCTGACACTGGCTACTGCTGTGGGGAGCACAAGGCCCTGCTGGCAACTGTGCACCAACAAACAGCAGGACACCACTGACTGACATCCTGAGAGACAACTTCCACTCCCTGCAATGCAAGCACGTTCCATGGTGGGATATCTGGCTGGCTGGCTGGGTGGGAAGGGGGACTTGCAGCACTGACTATAGTCACCAGCACCTCCCCTCACCCCCCCCCAACACAAACTCCACAGTACCCACCTGGTAGAATGCAATGCCCTCCATCCTAACACAAGATCCCACAAAGCACCACCACCCTGGGTTATGTTGTGTGAAGCACAGGGACACTCTTGGGACTCTTAGCCAAACAACTGCCAGGACAACACTCCCAGCCATCCTGTCAGCACAGCCAGCCCACCCCACAGGGAAGCAGAGTCAAAAGGAAGGAAGCATGGGCATGCTGGGAAGGGGGTGGAGGCAATAGCATGATGGGAGTCGTAGTCACAGACATTGCTCACCCCCACAACTGTCCCATCAACACCACCCTGAACCATGCTCACATCACAGGGAGTGGAGAAGGACTCACAAGATGGCTGACACTGGCTACTGCTGTGGGGAGCACAAGGCCCTGCTGGCAACTGTGCACCAACAAACAGCAGGACACCACTGACTGACATCCTGAGAGACAACTTCCACTCCCTGCAATGCAAGCACGTTCCATGGTGGGATATCTGGCTGGCTGGCTGGGTGGGAAGGGGGACTTGCAGCACTGACTATAGTCACCAGCACCTCCCCTCACCCCCCCCAACACAAACTCCACAGTACCCACCTGGTAGAATGCAATGCCCTCCATCCTAACACAAGATCCCACAAAGCACCACCACCCTGGGTTATGTTGTGTGAAGCACAGGGACACTCTTGGGACTCTTAGCCAAACAACTGCCAGGACAACACTCCCAGCCATCCTGTCAGCACAGCCAGCCCACCCCACAGGGAAGCAGAGTCAAAAGGAAGGAAGCATGGGCATGCTGGGAAGGGGGGTGGAGGCAATAGCATGATGGGAGTCGTAGTCACAGACATAGCTCACCCCCACAACTGTCCCATCAACACCACCCTGAACCATGCTCACATCACAGGGAGTGGAGAAGGACTCACAAGATGGCTGACACTGGCTACTGCTGTGGGGAGCACAAGGCCCTGCTGCCAACTGTGCACCAACAAACAGCAGGACACCACTGACTGACATCCTGAGAGACAACTTCCACTCCCTGCAATGCAAGCACGTTCCATGGTGGGATAACTGACTGGGTGGGTGGGTGGGTGGGAAGGAGGTCTGGCTGTCAACCAAACACAATCAATGCAGACCATGTTCACACCCCAGAGAATACATAGAAATGCCCAAATAATGCAGGACAATGTGCCACACCAATATCAACCCCTGACTGTGACGACTTAGGACAATACAATGTACAGGCCCGCACCCCGAGGCACAGTCACAACTGTCAGGTGTGTCAACCACTGATGCCTGCAGAAACATGAAATACATTGTTTGTGTCTCCCAAAAACAGGTGATGATAGGGACACAGCAGCAGACGCTGAGGAGTCCCAGTCCCAGGCTCAAGAGGATGCCGAGCTCACTGGCGTCGTACAGCCTCTGTCCTCCTCGGACGATGAACAACCTGGCACATCCGGTGCAAGTCAACTTGCTGCACCAGCAGGACCACCAGCTGCAGCACCAGCAGGTCCACCAGCTGCACCCCCTGCACCCACCCCTCCAACGACTGTCACCACGAATACCATCCCTGCCGACATGGACAGAATAAGGAACAACACCAGCGCAGTGACCCTGGACCAACCTGGGGCCATGGACACCACCACCACCACCCCCCCAAGGTGGACCAGGGTTATCTGTGCGTGCAACTGCACACACTGCACATGTCAGCAGGGGTGGTGGGAGGGGTGGGAGACAGAGGTCGCTGCTTGCAGACGTTGCTGGTGTGCATGAAGACCCACAACTGGTACGCATAGCTGATGCGTACCAGTCCAGCACCGGAGAGCTCAGCCAGGTAGTGGGGCTCCTCAGAGACATCAAACAGCAGCAGGCTGCCCATCATGCCCGCTTGGACTCCCACATGTCCCACGTGGAGTCACACATGTCACGTGTGGACTCCCACATGTCCCGCGTGGAGTCCAAGTGGGATGTACTACATGAGATGACGGCGGTGCACAGGGACATTTTACAATGCCTCCGCCAGATGAACAGCAACCAGTCCACACCTCCCTGTGTGCCAACAACATCTGGTACCGAACAAACTGCAACTGCCACAGGGAGGGAGGAGGACTCTGGCGGAGAGTCCCCTGCACCGCAGCAGCCTGCACTTGAGGGCCCCCCCCAAGAAGAGGGGTCGTCCGAGGAGGGGAAAGTGAGAGGCTGATGGCCAAGCGCAACTCCCAGGAAGCCTGAACCTGTTCTGGATTTTCGCCTTTGTGCACAGACTGTTCACCCTGTTGATGGCAACACTACTCCCACACATTGCATGGGGAGTACAAGTTGGAACAATGTGTCAGACAACTGTGGCCCCGATACTGGGGATCCTGTCTACCTGGACTTTCAATTCACCTAGGAACTTGGGATTGCAAGATTCATGTACAGCACAATCCATCCTATGCACTATTAACACAGATGTATCACAATAAACACACTAATACACCATACTTGCCTCTGTCGTGATTCCAACGTGGGTGCTGTTATGGGGATGATGAACTGCAAAATTACACTGTGTATGCGAACTGCAACAGCAAGGACAACACAGGCATGTGAGTACAGGCAACGTGACACATATGAGGGAGACACACCACCAGGGCTACACAACACATACACACCTAGGCCATCTGACTCATTGCCTACACTGATGTTGCCAGGGAAGACGGTGCAATGCACAGACACCACACCCATTCCCAGTTGTAGTCAAGTAGCCCACAGGTGCAGTAAGCAAATGGCAGTCAAATGTGTGACCACAGACAACGCACATCACTAAGTGAAGCACAGGTTTATTACACAGTAGCAACATGCCGTAACCACTACAGATGCAAGGTAACCCCACCTGGTAGCGGGCACACAGTCAACAACTGTAGACGGAAGGAAGTCCATGGGTGTGGCGCACATCACCTGTAGGGACACAACAGCTACCAGCCTGGATGTGCAATCACGTCGTCGGTGGACACAGTTGAGCAAACGAATCTGAAAGTACCCTGTGAAGGACAGAAATGACACACAGTCAAAAGCAATGCAGTACAGGACAGATCAGCAAAACTCATGCACAATACATGTTACAAGATACCCACCCAGAACCAAGTTAGCATGTCAACACTGTTGGGGAGTACAGCCCACCTGTCACCACACATCGCAACACACATCCTGTCAAGTAGCCCATGGACACACTCCAACAGCACCAGAGCACCACCCACACATCATGCCAACTCACATCATTGACATGACACCTCAGGATACTCACATTCAGCTAAAGAAGTTGGTGATGAGCTGTGTGCGGACATCACCATCACCATCATCATCATCATCATCATCGTCACTGGCATCGTGGTCCAGGCCAGGATCCTCCACAGGTGGCGGATGTTGGTCATCGTCATCCTGGATGAGAGGCAACTCCTTCCGCACTGCCAGGTTGTGGAGCATGCAGCAGACGATGATAATCTTGCACACTTTCGCAGGGGCATATGGGAGGGACCCTCCGGTCTTGTCCAGGCAGCGGAAGCGGCTCTTCAGGAGACCAAAGGTCCGCTCAATCACTCTCCTGGTCCGACCATGTGCCTCATTGTAGCGCATCTGGGCAGGTGTCACAGGGTTCCTGAGGGGTGTCAGCAACCACGGCATGTTGGGGTATCCCGAGTCACCTACGGACAGACAAGTGCACATCAGCTGACTTGGAAAAGTGGGCGGAATACTACAGATCAGATCACACACAATGGCACAAAGTCAGTACACACCGACAAGCCAGGCACGCTGGTTCTGCATCTGTGCCATCAACCTGGGGATGCGACTACTCCTCATCACAAAGGCATCGTGTGCTGAACCAGGGAAACGGGCACACACGTGTGTGATGGTCATGTCTGCAAGACACACCACCAGTGCATTGACCGAGTGGTAGTGCTTGCGGTTCCTGTAGGCCTGCTCCTGGGCCTGTGGTGGTACCAAAGCCACATGTGTCCCATCAATGGAGCCAATGACATGCGGCATCCTCCCCAGGGCATAAAAGTCACTCTTCACGTCAGTGAGTCGTCGCAGTCTAGGGAAATATATGTACCGGTTCAGGAAGAGCAACATTGCCGCCAAGAAATCGCGGAGCACACGGCTGAACATGGTCTGTGACATCCCACCAGCAGACGCCACAGTATGTTGGAAGGTACCGGTGGCAAAGAAGTGTAGGGCTGCCATCACCTTCACCTTGGGGGTCAGCGCTGTAGGATACGGCCGGCCAGGCTGCAAATGTGGGGACAACTGCACTGCCAAATCCTCAATCAGCTGCCTGGTGAAGCGGTACCGTCGGATGCTGTCCCGTTCCACCATCGTTGCCAGGTCTGGGAATGGCCGATGGACAGCAGGAGCCCTGCAGTGCAGAGGAGAAGTAAGCAAGATCGTCAGTCACCCCACATATGCGGCATTGAACACACTCAAGTTCCCAACATACATCATCATGAGGCACAACTACATGAAGTGTGCAGTACCGGAACGACATGTATGGTACATACATGGCCAACATCTGTCAACACGGTCCTACAGGTGGCATCAATCTGTCCCAGGTTGGCCCATTGGATATCATGATGCTGTGTCAAAGTCACCCCCCAGTGACATGTGAGGACAGATGTGCCCCAGGCACCACAGCTCAACGACAGGCACATTCCCAGGGACCCTGTAATGCCACATGGACACTGGCATCACCTGGAGTATCATGTGTACACCACAGCAAAACAAACATGACCCCCACAGGTAGTGGCCACACTTGCCATGGCAGGAGAGCCATGGACGTCTGTGACACACACGCACAACATCAGAGTCCATGCACACACAACGTGGATGTGGAGACTGTCTCCCATTGTGCACATGAAATCAGAGACATTGTAAACACTACATGCACAAAGACTGTGGAGGGCCATCACTATTGTGCCACTGGGACACCCTGGCTCAAACATACCGTCCCACATGGGACTCACGGGGTATGTGACATGACATACACAAACACCACTGTGAAATGTGACCATGACACATGCACAGATATGAACAGTTGCACATCACAGTGGTCACGTACACGTAACACCCAGGATCCTGTCCCCATGAACACGTGCACAGCCTGGGGGTGGCTGCCCACAGGTGACACCCACAGGACAACATGTACACCAACATACACACAATAGGAAATGCAGCCTTACATGCCTTATGATAAGGTTTGGACAGGCTGTCGTGATGTAGGTGTGCCCCTCACTCCCTGGGAGCTATCTGTGGCTGGCATATGTCCATCTGAGACAGGCATGCTGACCTATGCCAGTCACATATACAGTGATGCGTTGAACAGCAATGGACCGATCGGTGCCTCCGGCCGGCCCATTGCTTTCAATGTGTGCGGGTACGCGTTGTACCCCTGTGCGCGTTGAACTGCAATGGACCGATCAGTGCCTCCGGCCGGCCCATTGCTTTCAATGTGTGCGGGTACGCGTTGTACCCCTGTGCGCGTTGAACAGCAATGGACCGATCGGTGCCTCCGGCCGGCCCATTGCTTTCAATGTGTGCGGGTACGCGTTGTACCCCTGTGCGCGTTGAACAGCAATGGACCGATCGGTGCCTCCGGCCGGCCCATTGCTTTCAATGTGTGCGGGTACGCGTTGTACCCCTGTGCGCGTTGAACTGCAATGGACCGATCGGTGCCTCCGGCCGGCCCATTGCTTTCAATGTGTGCGGGTACGCGTTGTACCCCTGTGCGCGTTGAACAGCAATGGACCGATCGGTGCCTCCGGCCGGCCCATTGCTATCAATGTGTGCGGGTACGCGTTGTACCCCTGTGCGCGTTGAACAGCAATGGACCGATCGGTGCCTCCGGCCGGCCCATTGCTTTCAATGTGTGCGGGTACGCGTTGTACCCCTGTGCGCGTTGAACAGCAATGGACCGATCGGTGCCTCCGGCCGGCCCATTGCTTTCAATGTGTGCGGGTACGCGTTGTACCCCTGTGCGCGTTGAACAGCAATGGACCGATCGGTGCCTCCGGCCGGCCCATTGCTATCAATGTGTGCGGGTACGCGTTGTACCCCTGTGCGCGTTGAACAGCAATGGACCGATCGGTGCCTCCGGCCGGCCCATTGCTTTCAATGTGTGCGGGTACGCGTTGTACCCCTGTGCGCGTTGAACAGCAATGGACCGATCGGTGCCTCCGGCCGGCCCATTGCTTTCAATGTGTGCGGGTACGCGTTGTACCCCTGTGCGCGTTGAACAGCAATGGACCGATCGGTGCCTCCGGCCGGCCCATTGCTATCAATGTGTGCGGGTACGCGTTGTACCCCTGTGCGCGTTGTACCTCAATGGACCGATCGGTGCGCACCCATTGACAATGGGCTTGCCTGGCAACGGACGCGTTTTCGAATTTCGAACGAGTCGGTTGCTGGAAAATCAGTTGGTCACCCACAACAATGTTGCAAAATCATGTATGTCATGAAGTTGAAGTTTTGAAGGATGCTGTGGGCGTGTTTTGGTGCTGCTATTCCATGGATTGGCCAGATTCAGAAGATGCAAACGACTTGGACCTATCACTTTGGACACAAGGGACAGTATCTGCCTCTCCAGCACATATATATTGCTGCCTGTTCCCCTGAGAGCCCACTTGCCTGCACTACATGCTCCAGGACGACATCTGCCACTGCACTGCTGCTGTCTCTGCCCCTCTGGACCCTGCAATGGCACGTACTGTGGAGAGAGCCCCAGCCTTCAGCCTTGAGGAGAACCAGGCCCTGCTGGACAGCCTACTTCCACAGTACAGCAAGCTGTATGGGACACCAGGGGAGCAGGTGAGTGTTCTGTGCACTGCCTTTCTGAATGTGCATTTTGTCTGACTAGCAAGGCTGAGAGTCAGCACACCACTGGCTAGCAGGCTCACTGAGTAGTTGTCACCCCCCATAGTGTGTAGTGACTTGCACTGGACAGGTATGGTGCAGTGACAGTGCTTCTGAACAGGGTTGTACTCCCCATGCAATGATACCATGTAGTGACTTCTGGAAAACTGTCCATGGGCAGCCGTGCACTGCCTGTGTACACCATGTGCCCCTGTGATTGCGACATGTATATGCAACTGTGTCATGCACGGATATGTTGCATGTGTAGTAATGGCCTTATCACTTTGTCATCCTGACAGGCTTCTGCCCATCGGAAGCATGAGATATGGAAGGACATCGTCCGGGCTGTCCGGTCCGTGGGGGTCTACAAGCGCCGGATCCGCAACTGCCAAAAGAGGTGGCAGGACCTTCGGGGCTGGACCCGGAGGATTGCACGGGTCCAGCTGAAGCTGTCGCCTCCTCGCAGGAGGGGCGGAACACGGACCCTGACCCCCCACATGCTCAGGATCCTGGCGGTGGTCTTTCCAGACCTGGATGGGCAGCTGAAGGCCAGAGAGCAGCAAGGAGGGGGTGAGTCAAAGACTGCACTGTGTACTCTGTCTAACATGCTATGTGCCCTCCTCGGGCCTGGTTAAACTGCCACAGTACAGCAGTCATGTTGTCCAGGAGCCATGTCCCTCTATTGTGCACTGCCCACTCCTCATCTGATACCCAGGTGTGGCCCTTACATGCAGGGAATTCTGTCACTTAGGACTGTGTCCTTGCAGTTTGCTTGACTCAAGGTGGGAGACAGCATCTGTTTCCCTGACTCTGTGGTGGGCATCATGGGTGGGTCCATTGCTTACACAATGCCTGTATTCTGACATGTATTCAGTGTGTTACTTTGATCTGTGGTCCAATTGCTGAGCTGATCCACCACATGTGGCTGGGGTACCTGGCACACACCCATGCTGCGGGTGGGAACAATGTTTGGGCCCCAGGAGTATGTATATGACGTGTGTCACACATACTTAGCCAGCTGCCTACAGTCCAGGGCTCATCCCTCATTCATGTGGGGCTGGACAGTCATGCCTACTCCAGGCCATACAATACACTCTGTACTCCCACTCCCGTGTATCAGCGGACACATTGTGCACAGTGATTTGACCCCTCAGGTGTCTGCCTCTGTGTCAGTGTGCTGTGGATTAGTCGCCAGGACTGCTGTGGAGTTTCTTGGTAGGGGCTCAGCATGCCACTGGAGATGTGACCATAGGAGACGATACTTGTGTGACACATAGGTGTCTGATCAGCTGCCCATGCAGACTGGGGCATGTAAATGTGAAGTTCAGGCAGCTGTTCCCCATGCACAGCAGAGTGTGAGGGGCTCAGGTTCAGAGGGTAGTGTCACAGGTCTCCCATATGTCCAATAGGTATGACCTGGACAGATGAGGGTTAAGAGGATGTGTTGTGGGGGGGATGTACATGTGCACTTGTGCAGCTCCAGGACTTGCATTCCCCATGACCTACTATTGTGACACAGTGCAGAGTGTTGTTGTCTGGCTGCAAAGTCATACATCACTGAGCCAGTGATGTATGACTTTGCAGTCATGCCTCCGCCATGGCATGTGTCTACTGATTGGTGAGCCTGCAGGGGAGTGACATGTGCTACATGCACACCATAGTGGCGCTGGCTATCAGGACATGGGTGCATCATGGTGTCTGTCGCTGGTATGCATCACATGCATTTCCTATTTGACTCTGGGCATCCCTTACATCCGGAAACCTGTACTGACTCAGTGGCAAGAGCTGTGATGTGTCCACACCGTGTCCTCTGCACTGTCCAACTACTGTGTACTTGGTGCATGTGTCAACACTGGGGTGTTGCAATCCAACAGACACCAGACAGATGGGTGCAAGGCCATGTGGGATGTGAGTGCCATGCTTGGCATCAGACTGACAATTGACTTCTCCTGTTCAATTAGTGCACTTTTAGCAATGTACAACTAATGATGCCAGGGCTTGCTCTGTGATGTGCTGTGCTCACAGTGGTGTGTGCGTTATGTGCAGGTGACTGATGTCTGTCTGTTTCCCCATTGTTTGCAGATACATCCACGGCCACGGAAGGGGACAGCTCCACGGACCAGGAGGAGCCGGAGAGCCAGACTGGGTCAGCAGCCGAGGAGTGGTCGGAGGGACCCAGTGGCACGGAGGGCGAGGGGAGCCACACCGAGGAGTCCTCAGCAGCATCCACCTCAGCTGAGGACCAGAGCAACTCGGAGGATGACTCCCTTGTGGAGGCGGGTGTCAGCAGCCACCACACCCCAGCTAGTGTTGCTGTCCCCGCCACCACCAGCACCACCACCGCCCTCCCATCGGCTCCCATTCCCCAGGTCCGTGGAGGCTCCCATGTCCGGGAGCGTGTCTCCTTTGGGCCAGGCACCGCACCCCCTGCCCCTGTGTCCCCTGCTGCCCTGAGTGAGGAGTCTGTGTACCTCCTTCGCCAGCTCCATGTAGGGCAGACAGCCATGCTGAGTGTCCTCCATGCGCACACCGCGCTGTTGACTCAGCTGGTGTCGTTCATGGAGGGCATCTCATCGGGCATGTCTGACCTACAGAGGGGCAATAGGTCCATGGACTCCTCCCTGACGGCAGCAGTGTCCCTCCTCAAACGGTCCCTCACCCCTCCTGCCTCTGCTCCATCCACACTCCCCAGCACCTTACCCATCCCAGGCACACACACACCGGCACAGGCACACACCAGCACACACACATCCAGCACACTGACACACACGCCAATGACAAAACGCACACGCACGCACATTCAGGGGACTGAAGCCAGACTCACAGGGGATGGGGCCCTGGAACACACACACGCATCCACATGCACTGCGCAGTCCTCAGTTCCCTCTCCCTCCAAAGCACCCTCCCTTGCCTCACCTGCAACCCCAAAGTCACAGCAGCTCTTCCTCTGTGACCTCGGCCTCTTCCCCACCGATGAAGCTGCTCCAGCATCCCGGGGGAAGAGGAAGCCCACCCACACGGAGCAGAGTGCCCCTCGCCCCCGGACACCCTCCCCCAGGCGCAGACGGACTGAGGCCCCCACCCGCAAGTCCCCCGGAGTGCTAAGAGCAAGACCCCGCCACCGCCCTGCAGCTCAGGCACAAGGTCTCCGTCCTCCATCCCTCAGGCCCCCACTGCACAGGTGCCCCCACCACACCCTGCCCCAGGTTCCCCCACCCACAGATATACCATCCCCAAGATGCTCCGGCCTTCTCCCCCTGCCACTTGCTCTCCCAGCACCACACCCCCGCTGCGCTTGTCTGTGCCACTGATGTGGTGAGGGTGTCCTCCCCCTCTGTCCAACCCACCTTGCCTGTTCCCCATTCTCCTCCCCTGGAGGTAGGCACTGCAGTGGAGTCCACTACCGCCCTGTCTGACTTGGGCACTGCAGTGGCGGACCTGTCCACCCCATCTGCAGGGTCCACTGCAGTTGTGCCGGCACCCACGACATCTGTGTCATGCCCCCAGTTGTGCCGGCACACACCATGTCAGACACCTCCACTGCAGTTGTCAGTGGCTCTCCAGCACCCACCACCCCTTCCCTGACTCCCCTGGTGAGCCCTGATCCTGTCCCTGCGGTGCCTGGCCTGCCCCCCGGTTGCCCCTCCTAGTGGATTGTCCCTGGTATTGTGCAGGCATGCGTAGGGTGACATCTGCCAGTGTCACCCTGTTTGAACTTTGACAATGGACTGGCCATTGGCCTTTGCTCTAATTTCTTCTGGACGTCGTTATCAAACAACACATATGCTGAATAAAGCAACTTTCTTTTCTCTAGTGCTCATGCTTCAGATGTACATGTTGTTGGTGCAGCTAACCATGCCCTTGCTGCAGTGATGGTGATATCTGGTCTCATGATTATGAAGTGTTACTGTGCAGGAACCCATGTGGTCCAGGGGGAATGTGTCCTATCATGTGGTGTATCCATGTCATCAATAGCAGCATCTGAGGGTGTCATGTGTTCAGTATTTGGCAATGGGTTTCCTACTTACATTGGCAATTTCATATCTGTGGCTTCCACCCCTGCACATCTGTTGTGCCTGCCATCGTTGCATTTGTCTACTTCCCTGACCGTGTTGCCATCTCCAGTGGACATGCAGGTTTGGGCATCAATGGGGAGGGACTCATCCGTGTAGTCAGTGCAACATTGCTATACAAGTGTGTTGGATCTGTGCTGATGATTCCGTTGGCACATCCATGACCAGGCTGATGTGATGGGAGCCCTCATTTGGTGCTAATTGTTGATTGTGTGACCAAGTGCTCAGCTGACATGATGGGGCCCTACTGAGGCAACATATGGCACAGCTTTCCTCACACAGGAGTGGAGTCCCCTCATGGCAGTGTGTACACGTGTGACATTGCCTGCGCCCAAGGTGTGTGTTGTATGTGCATGTCTGTGTGTTCACTTCCATTCATCTGCGCATGCTGTGATCCCTAGTGTTGTACCTGTTTGTGATGCTTGCTGACTTGAGCTATGTTCCCCCAAAGTCTTCTCCCTGTGTTCTCTGTGATGTGGGTGCATGGCACATTACTGGTCATCAGGGTGTCACCCATAGGTGTGTTTGCTGTCAGGGCAGAGTTTGTGTGCAGACGCAGATGGGTCACAGTCAGGTTTCCCTTTGGCACTTGTTGTTTGCCCCTGTCATGTGATTTCCAGTTTGTGTTATCTTTCAGTGATTGTGACACGTTGTGTGTGTGACTGCTGGCACTCCTTAGGGTCCGGGCTGCAATGTTGGTTGTTGTCTATGTGTGTTCTTTGTGGGTGACCTTGGCTTCTTCATTGGTGTGTGACTGTGGCTGGGATCCCATTGGTCGGTGTGGTATTGCCGTCATGTCCATGTACAGCGTAGTGTGCAGTGTGTCAGACATTCAGGAGTCTTGTTGAGTGTCCATGTGTGATGTGTTTCTACACCTTGGTTCCCACCCACCACCCTGGAATAGTCATGGGTGCATGTGCAATGTCACCAGTGCATGTGTACTTCACTGCTGCACATTGTTGGAGGTCGAGGGGTGTGGTCTTGAGTGTGTGCAGATGAGAGTTGTTGCCCGGCTAGTCCCCTGCCTCCATGTTGGCCTTGGCTTACTGGCCATGCTGATTGATTTGTGCTTGTGTAGGTGTGATGGTAGTTTGTTGCTCAGGACACCTGACTGTGGTTCACAGTGTGAACGACATTTAGCTTTGTCATCACAGTGGTATTTTTATTCAGCCCAGGGTCACCACATTGTGGGGGCCCTGGGGGTGGTGCTGTGGTGTGTCTGTGACTTGCTGTGTCAGTTGTTGTTCCTACGTGCCTGTGTGACATGTGTGTTTTGTGCTCCCTCTCACCTGTCAATGCCTGCTTGCCCACATAGGGGATTTGGATCCATGAGTTACCTTAGTGTGGCAGTGTATGCACATCTGTATGATTGGTATTCAGCTCTCCTCATGTGTTGTGTTGTTGCCTGGGGACACTGGCACCCCCACCCCTCACCTGCTGTGTATGATGACAGTGTTGGTCTGCCTGTTTGTGTTTGTGCATCTGCACCACTGCATTGGCATATCTTGGGTGTGCCATTGGCTGTATGTTGTTTGGTGTGTTTCCCCTGCTGTCCCTGGGACTCCTAGGTCATCGGTCAGCACAGTGATCATGGTTTGTGTGTCCCATTGCTGCCATGGTATGGTATCTGTTCACCTCACATCTGCTGTCTCCACAGGGTATCTGCATTTGTGTGCCCATTGGTGCAAATATGTGGTTCTGCATTCTGATGGTCACTTCTGTCATTGTGTCATTGATGACTGTTGACGGTCTCAGCCCCCATGGGTGTTGTTTGTCTGCACATGGCCAAAGGAATGTTTCATTTGCACTGCAGTATTTGGCTCCCCCAATTTATGTTGCAATGGGACACATACACTACTTTGCCACAGATGAGTTTTTGGTTCTGTGACCAGGAATGATCCATGCAGTTTGGCAGTTGCAGCTCTTTCTTTGTCAACAATTACCTTTTGGTCACTGTGATGATGGGGGTTTAGACCCCATTGCCACAATGGTCAAAATGTGCTTCAGCTATGGACCCCACACTTGCCTTTTGGTCACTGTGATGATGGGGGTTTAGACCCCATTGCCACAATGGTCAAAATGTGCTTCAGCTATGGACCCCACACTTGCCTTTTGGTCACTGTGATGATGGGGGTTTAGACCCCATTGCCACAATGGTCAAAATGTGCTTCAGCTATGGACCCCACACTTACCTTTTGGTCACTGTGATGATGGGGGTTTAGGCCCCATTGCCACAATGGTCATGGGCTGCTTGCATTGTGGGTGCCACACACATATATGTGTGGCACATGTGCTAGGGGGTCACATTGTATGTTCAAAGTCATGTTCGGTGTTGTAGGCATTTGACACAGCCTACACACGCTTGTCATGGTGGTGGGGGGATGTCTTTATCTTGCATTCCCTAGGTTGTGGTGTGCTGGTTGTGTCATGCATTGTCCATCCTATGAGTGGGGGTGGTAGTAGTGGTGGGCATCCTGCCCCCCTGCCTAAGGGTGGTAGTGGTGGTGGGCATCCTGCCCCCTGGCTAGGGTGGTAGTAGTGGTGGGCATCCTGCCCCCTGGCTAAGGGTGGTAGTAGTGGTAGGCATCCTGCCCCCTGGGTGAGGGTGGTAGTAGTGGTGGGCATCCTGCCCCCTGCCTAAGGGTGGTAGTGGTGGTGGGCATCCTGCCCCCCTGGCTAAGGGTGGTAGTAGTGGTAGGCATCCTGCCCCCTGGCTAAGGGTGGTAGTAGTG
>CAWUFW010021586.1:0-2500 GCA_963921515.1 Calotriton arnoldi
ATTACTTTAGTTTAAATACTTTGCACATAGGCAATAGACTTTTAAGTACAGTAGTTACAGTTGTTGCAATGGGCAACACATTTTCAAACACAATGCAACATTCAGCTCAATGTGAATTTCTAGTTAAATGCAATTAGTTACTTTATGGATTACTTTTCTAACCACAGGACTGGATCCTAGATTCAGTCCTGGGACATCTCCTGTAAACAGTTGAGTAAAAGCGTTTTGGTTACAGTCGTGATTTTTAAGGAATATTATTGTACTTTAAAAGTTGACACTTAGAAACTTTTTCTCATAGAATCACCAATGTTATCCTATGGAAGGAAATTCACTTAGAAGGTAAAAACTGTTATCGTTACTTTTTCTTACTCAGTGTTGGATCCTGGATCCAGCACTGGTGCATCTCCTGTAAACAGTTGAAAGAATGCGTTTAAGTCATACAGGCGATTTTTTAGGAATATTTGTAGTTTGTGAAAATCTTCACTTTGAAACTTTTCTGCTAAAAACCAGACAATGGATTCCTATGGAAGAAAATATAAGTTACTGGTAAGTACGGTTAAAATTACTTTTCAGGGTCAGTGCTGGGCTAAAAGATGCAGCACTGGGTTCTCTCCTGATAACAGGTGAGTAAATTGGAATTCGTACTTTGGTTGATTTTAGAGGAATATTATAAAGTTCCAAAACTCCACACTTAGAAGAATTTCCAAGTGAAACCAGTCAATGTTAGCCTATGGAAGGAAATTCAAGTTACTGGTAAGTATGGTTAAAATTACTTTTCAGGACCAGTACTGGGCTGAAAGATGCAGCACTGAGGTCTCTCCTGATAACAGGTGAGTAAATCAGAATTCGGATTTCGGCTGATTTTAGAGGAATATTTGTATGTTTCAAAAATCAACACTTAGAAACTTTTTCAGCAAAAAGCAGGCAATGATATCCTATGGAAGGAAATTCAAGTTACTGGTAAGTACGGTTAAAATTACTTTTGAGGATCAGTACTGGGCTGAAAGATGCAGCACTGAGGTCTCTCCTGATAACAGGTGAGTAAATCGAATTCGTATTTCGGCTGATTTTAGAGGAATATTTTAAAGTTCCAAAACTCCACACTTAGAAGAATTTCCAAGTGAAACCAGTCAATGTTAGCCTATGAAGGAAATTCAAGTTACCGGTAAGTACGGTTAAAATTACTTTTCAGGACCAGTACTGGGCTGAAAGATGCAGCACTGAGGTCTCGCCTGATAACAGCTGAGTAAATCAGAATTCGGATTTCGGCTGATTTTAGAGGAATATTTGTATGTTTCAAAAATCAACACTTAGAAACTTTTTCAGCAAAAAGCAGGCAATGATATCCTATGGAAGGAAATTCAAGTTACTGGTAAGTACGGTTAAAATTACTTTTCAGGATTAGTACTGGGCTGAAAGATGCAGCACTGAGGTCTCTCCTGATAACAGGTGAGTAAATCGGAATTCGTATTTCGGATGATTTTAGAAGAATATTTGCACAATGGTGAAGGGAGGGGCGGGGCCTGAGGTGACATCTGTGCAAACGCGCCCCGTGGCGCGTTTTAAGTTGGGGATTAAGTCCCCTTGAATCCTGAGGGTCCCTAGGGGCCAACTAGCCCACCAGGAACCTCCAATATGCGCCAGGGGGCTGCGTTGCAGAGACGTGTAGAGAGGCCACACCCCTTTTACACCTCTCTGCAACGCAGCTCTGTGGCGCTTTCTGGATGTACCTCTTGGGCTAGTTGGCCCCCAGGGACCCTCAGGATTGAAGGGGATTTAATCCCCAACTTAAAACGCGCCACGGGGCGCGTTTGCACAGATGTCACCTGAAGCCCCGCCCCCTCCCTTCACCACTGTGCAAACGCACCCCGTGGCGCGTTTTAAGTCGGGGGGATTAACTCCCCTTGAATCCTGAGGGTCCCTGGGGGCCAACTAGCCCAACAGGTATATCCAAAAAGCGCCACAGAGCTGCATTGCAGAGAGGTGTAAAAGGGGCGTGGCCTCTGTACACCTCTCTGCAACGCAGCTCCCTGGCGCATACTGGAGGTTCCTGGTGGGCTAGTTGGCCCCCAGGGACCCCAGTATTCAAGGGGAATCGTTCCCCTCTGCAAACGCGCCAGGGGCGCGTTTGCAGAGTGGTGAAGGAAGGGGCGGGGCCTGCGGGCCCGATCGTTTTTTGTTTTTTTTGTCCCCTGAAGGGGGGCTGTGTGGCCCCCCTTACTTTTTCCTGTTTTGGGGCCCTGGGGACCCCATCCCCCAGGGCCTTACCCCTTTTTTTTTAATTAAAATTTAAAAAAAAAAAACGGGAAGGGGGCCGCGTGGCCCCCCTTCCCTGGGCCTGTATTGGCCCCGGGGACCCCATCCCCCGGGGCATGGCCTCTATTTTTATTTTTATTCTTTGGAGGGGGGCTGCGTGGCCCCCCTCCTCTGGCCATTTAAGGCCCCGGGGACCCCATCCCCCGGGGCTGGCCCTCTCCGTTGGGGACTGTGGGGGGGTCCC
>CAWUFW010021586.1:10000-17500 GCA_963921515.1 Calotriton arnoldi
TGTGTATATATATATGTGTGTGTGTGTATATATATATATATATATATGTGTGTGTGTATATATATATATATATGTGTGTGTGTGTATATATATATATATATATATGTGTGTGTGTGTATATATATATATATGTGTGTGTGTGTATATATATATATATGTGTGTGTGTGTATATATATATATATATGTGTGTGTGTATATATATATATATATATATGTGTGTGTGTGTATATATATATATATGTGTGTGTATATATATATATATATATATATATGTGTGTGTATATATATATATATATATATATATATATATATGTGAAGATGGAGGATCACAAGAAAACAACAGCCAGCCAGGGCAAAAATCTGGATCCCAAAGGATACAATGAGTCACAAAGAAATAAAATATCCAAGAAAGAAGTGACTCAAACAGATAGATTCACCAAAGAACAAAAATATATTTCAACTACAACGTTTCAGCTTCCGCCTTCCTCAGGTAGTACAAGATGGTTTGCTCAGTGGCTGCACAGCACAGCTGAATTTTCAAAAAGCACCATGAGTGAAGTTTCTATTTGGAATGTGGAATCAATGCAGTCCTGAGAGCTCTTGAGATATGCAGTAATCAGGTTGTATTATCAGTAATGTTCAGTCCATCTGGATGCAGTGATTTTAAACGGTACATCCAGAAGTTTTCTCTGGAGTCCAGTAGTTCTTCCTTTGAGACATGTTCCACGGGGAAAATCTTCAAATCTGATAGTAAATGATCCACAAGGTTAAAATGATTGGCTACAGGCTGGTCAATTTTCTTATTAATTATTGCCGATTTGTGGTTCCTGAATCGTGTACGGAGGTCATTCACTGTTTGGCCTACATATTGTTTTTTACAGCTTTGCCGTTGGCACTGAATCACATAAATAATGCATGTTGAGCGACATGTAAGACGCTGTCTTATTCCATAGGTCCTTCTTGTAACAGAACTAGTTACTGATGATGTTTGTAAAAGGTATTCACACGTGATGCACCTTTTAGAGTCACAGCAATGAACCCCTGCATTTGTTACAACTTGCTTGAGTTCAGCTCTCACAATAAGAGATCGTAAATTTGGAGCTCTGCGGTAAGCAATGACTGGCGGTTTTGGAAAAACGTTTTGCACTTTTTCACAAGTAGACAGTAAGGGAAATGTTTTTTGCATTATATTTCTGTAGTTGGGAGCTGATGGATGATAGTCAACCACAAATGGAGTTCTGTCACTTTTGTTTCTGCAGTTGGTATTCCAAATAAGTGCTTCTCTGGGTAACTGCAAAGACTTGTCAATTTGTTGCTGTATGATATGCAGAGGATAGCCACGTCTTTTAAATAATGTAGCAAGCTCCTGTAGATGGTCTTTACAGGTTTCCTCATTGCTGCAGATGCGTCTTATTCTGAGTGCTTGGCTGTAGATGATGCTCAGTTTAGTGTGGTGTGGGTGACATGAAGTCCGGCTCCCGTCCTGTCATAGCAAACTTGGTTTGCATTTTGAAAGAGAGAGCAGGAAACCTGCTCTCTCTTTCAAAATGCAAACCAATTGCTTTCCACATGGGGAGCAGCATGTTAGCTGCTCCCCATGTGGAAAGCAATGCCGGCTCCCGTAGGACGCGGGGAGCCGGCTGGGACTGTGGGGGATTGGGTACCCCCACATTCCCCAACCAGAGGCCAGGCCCCGGGGATGGGGTCCCCGGGGCCATAAGTGGCCAGGGAGGGGGCCACGCAGCCCCCCTCCCAAATAAAAAATGTTTTTTAAAAAAAGGGCAAGGCCGGCCCCGGGGATGGGGTCCCCGGGGCCTTAAATGGCCTGAGGAGGGGGCCACGCAGCCCCCTCCAAAATAATTTTTAAAAATCGAGGGCATGCCCCAGGGGATGGGGTCCCCGGGGCCAATACAGGCCCAGGGAAGGGGGCCACGCGGCCCCCTTCCCGTTTTTTTATTGATTTAAAAAAAAAAAAATGCACAGGCTCCGGGGATGGGGTCCCCGGGGCCAAAAGTGGCCAAGGGAAGGGGGCCACGCAGCCCCCTCCCATTAAAAAAATTAGAAAAAAAAAAACGACCGGCATCG
Source organism: Calotriton arnoldi (assembly GCA_963921515.1). Classification (NCBI taxonomy): domain Eukaryota; kingdom Metazoa; phylum Chordata; class Amphibia; order Caudata; family Salamandridae; genus Calotriton; species Calotriton arnoldi. Next base: position 12,087 of record CAWUFW010021586.1, read on the forward strand.
TGCCGGAGGCCCCGCCCCCTCCCTGCAGTACTCTGCAAACGCGCCCCTGGCGCGTTTTAAGAAGGGAAGTAATTCCCCTTGAATACTGGGGGTCCCTGGGGGCCAACTAGCCCACCAGGAACCTCCAGTATGCGCCAGGGGCTGCGTTGCAGAGAGGTGTACAGAGGCCACGCCCCTTTTTACACCTCTCTGCAACGCAGCTCTGTGGCGCTTTTTAGTAGTACATGGTGGGCTAGTTGGACTCCAGGGACCCTCAGGATTCAAGGGGACTTAATCCCCCAACTTAAAACGCACCACGGGGCGCGTTTGCACAGTGGTGAAGGGAGGGGGCGGGGCTTCAGGTGACATGTGTGCAAACAGGCCCCGTGGCGCGTTTTAAGATGGGGAATTAAATCCCCTTCAATCCTGAGGGTCCCTGGGGGCCAACTAGCCCAACAGGTACGTCCAGCAAGCGCCACAGAGCTGCATTGCAGAGAGGTGCAAAAAGGGGCGTGGCCTCTGAACACCTCTCCTCAACGCAGCTCCCTGGCGCATACTGGAGGTACAGGGTGGGCTAGTTGGACCCCAGGGACCCTCATAATTCAAGGGGACTTAATCCCCCAACTTAAAACGCGCCACAGGGCGCGTTTGCACAGATGTCACCTCAGGCCCCACCCCCTCCCTTCACCATTGTGCAAATATTCCTCTAAAATCAGCCGAACTACGAATTCCTATTTACTCACCTGTTATCAGGAGAGACCTCAGTGCTGCATCTTTCAGCCCAGTACTGATCCTGAAAAGTAATTTTAACCGTACTTACCAGTAACTTGAATTTCCTTCCATAGGATATCATTGACTGGTTTCACTTGGAAATTCTTCTAAGTGTGGAGTTTTGGAACTTTATAATATTCCTCTAAAATCAGCCGAACTACGAATTCCGATTTACTCAGCTGTTATCAGGAGAGACCTCAGTGCTGCATCTTTCAGCCCAGTACTGATCCTGAAAAGTAATTTTAACCGTACTTACCAGTAACTTGAATTTCCTTCCATAGGATATCATTGACTGGTTTCACTTGGAAATTCTTCTAAGTGTGGAGTTTTGGAACTTTATAATATTCCTCTAAAATCAGCCGAACTACGAATTCCGATTTACTCACCTATTATCAGGAGAGAACCCAGTGCTGCATCTTTTAGCCCAGCACTGACCCTGAAAAGTAATTCTAACCGTACTTACCAGTAACTTGAATTTCCTTCCATAGGATATCATTGACTGGTTTCACTTGGAAATTCTTCTAAGTGTGGAGTTTTGGAACTTTATAATATTCCTCTAAAATCAGCCGAAATACGAATTCCGATTTACTCACCTGTTATCAGGAGAGAACCCAGTGCTGCATCTTTTAGCCCAGCACTGACCCTGAAAAGTAATTCTAACCGTACTTACCAGTAACTTGTATTTCCTTCCATAGGAATCCATTGTCTGGTTTTCAGCAGAAAAGTTTCAAAGTGTCGATTTTCACAAACTACAAATATTCCTTAAAAATCGACTGTATAACTTAAACGCATTCTTTCAACTGTTTACAGGAGATGCACCAGTGCTGGATCCAGGATCCACCACTGAGTAAGAAAAAGTAACGATAACACTACTTACCTGCTAAGTGAATTTCCTGCCATAGGATAACATTGGTGATTCTATGCACTGAAAAAACCATAGGTTTCAGGCACGTTATAGTTATAAATTAGCATTTAAAAAACCTTTGAAATTCACTGAAAAAACCATAGGTTTCAGACACGTTATAGTTAGAAATTAGCATTTAAAAAACCTTTGAAATTCACTGAAAAAACCATAGGTTTCAGGCACGTTATAGTTAGAAATTAGCATTTAAAAAACCTTTGAAATTCACTGAAAAAACCATAGGTTTCAGACACGTTATAGTTAGAAACTTGCATTTAAAAAACCTTTGAAATTCACTGAAAAAACCATAGGTTTTAGGGACAGTTATAGATAGTTGGACATTGCACTCGTACAAAATCCGTGAAATTCCCCGTTATAGTTAGTTCAGCTAACTATAACTCGCGCCCCGCAATGCACTGCTGATGACGTCACATATTACATCACTCATGACATGGTCAGTGACATCACTGATGACATCACTGATGACATCTCAAATGACATCACTGATGACATCATCCATGTGATAATTTCATTCATCTTCTCACACCCTAATATAACTTTTGATACACCCACTGTAAATTACAGACTGCCATTCTCAAAACCATAGACACTCCAACACCAATAACTACATACCCACTCACTGATTCTTAGGTCTACACACACATCCACTCACTCACCTGTACAGTCACTCATACTTCAGGTCACTCAGTACAGGACTATCATATGCACTCATACACCTACATAGACACTCACACACCGCCACTCATCCATAGAGGTACTCACACACCTAGTCAGTCATGCAAATAATTAATCACACTGCCATTTACTCACCTATACAGTTATACACACACCAGCTCACTTACTCATACAAATACTAGCACATTCTTACGCTCTTATACAATCACTGATACAAGCACACACTCATCCATACAGTCACTCTCACAATCACAATCACACACTCTCGCTTATAGCTATTTATATACTCCAACACACATATATACTGCCTTTCACATATGTAGTTACTCACACATGTACCACTGAGATATACATTCACTCACTAACACACCCATACACACACTCACCCACCCATACAGTCCATCACAGATGCACTCTTGAAACCATGCACCCAGTGAATCACCCACTGATACATCTATGTGCAGCCACACACACCCCATCCACACAAACACTCAGGCACCCATACAGATACTCAGACAACCAATCAATAACACATAGACACTCATGTAGCTATTTACAAACCCATGCAGCCACTTACACACCAACAGACAGACGGATAAAGACATTCACACAGTTTAGTCACTAACCCATGCATTTAGTAAGATATGTTTAATCACTCACTTATAGAGTCAATCACGCACCTACTAAATCATCCATCCCGACACTTATACACCCACTCATTATTCAATACACCTTGGCATATATATTAAACATATTTAAACTTTATAGAAACACACAGTCACTGCATGATGTCATCAGTGATGTCATCAGTGATGTCATCAGTGATGTCATCAGTGATGTCACTGACCATGTCATGAGTGATGTAATATGTGACGTCATCAGCAGTGCATTGCGGGGGCACGAGTTATAGTTAGCTGAACTACCTATAACGGGAAAATTTCACGGGTTTTGTATGAGTGCAATGTCCAACTAACTATAACAAGTTACTGGTAAGTTTGGTTAGAATTACTTTTCAGGGTCAGTGCTGGGCTAAAAGATGCAGCACTGGGTTCTCTCCTGATAACAGGTGAGTAAATCGGAATTCGTATTTCGGCTGATTTTAGAGGAATATTATAAAGTTCCAAAACTCCACACTTAGAAGAATTTCCAAGTGAAACCAGTCAATGATATCCTATGGAAGGAAATTCAAGTTACTGGTAAGTACGGTTAAAATTACTTTTCAGGATCAGTACTGGGCTGAAAGATGCAGCACTGAGGTCTCTCCTGATAACAGGTGAGTAAATCGGAATTCGTATTTCTGTTGATTTTAGAGGAATATTTGTATGTTTCAAAAATCGACACTTTGAAACTTTTTCAGCAAAAAGCAGACAATGATATCCTATGGAAGGAAATTCAAGTTACTGGTAAGTACGGTTAAAATTACTTTTCAGGATCAGTACTGGGCTGAAAGATGCAGCACTGAGGTCTCTCCTGATAACAGGTGAGTAAATCGGAATTCGTATTTCGGTTGATTTTAGAGGAATATTTGTATGTTTCAAAAATCGACACTTTGAAACTTTTTCAGCAAAAAGCAGACAATGATATCCTATGGAAGGAAATTCAAGTTACTGGTAAGTACGGTTAAAATTACTTTTCAGGATCAGTACTGGGCTGAAAGATGCAGCACTGAGGTCTCTCCTGATAACAGGTGAGTAAATCAAAATTCGTATTTCGGCTGATTTTAGAGGAATATTATAAAGTTCCAAAACTCCACACTTAGAAGAATTTCCAAGTGAAACCAGTCAATGATATCCTATGGAAGGAAATTCAAGTTACTGGTAAGTACGGTTAAAATTACTTTTCAGGATCAGTACTGGGCTGAAAGATGCAGCACTGAGGTCTCTCCTGATAACAGGTGAGTAAATAGGAATTCGTAGTTCGGCTGATTTTAGAGGAATATTTGCACAATGTGAAGGGAGGGGGCGGGGCCTGAGGTGACATCTGTGCAAACGCGCCCCGTGGCGCATTTTAAGTTGGGGGATTAAGTCCCCTTGAATCATGAGGGTCCCTGGGGTCCAACTAGCACACCCTGTACCTCCAGTATGCGCCAGGGAGCTGCGTTGCAGAGAGGTGTTCAGAGGCCACGCCCCTTTTGCACCTCTCTGCAATGCAGCTCTGTGGCGCTTTCTGGAGCGTACCTGTTGGGCTAGTTGGCCCCAGGGACCCTCAGGATTGAAGGGATTTAATTCCCATCTTAAAACGCGCCACGGGGCCTGTTTGCACACATGTCACCTGAAGCCCCGCCCCTCCTTCACCACTGTGCAAACGGGCCCCGTGGCGCGTTTTAAGTTGGGGGATTAAGTCCCCTTGAATCCTGAGGGTCCCTGGAGTCCAACTAGCCCACCATGTACTTCTAAAGCGCCACAGAGCTGCGTTGCAGAGAGGTGTAAAAGGGGCATGGCCTCTGTACACCTCTCTGCAACGCAGCCCTGGCGCATACTGGAGGTTCCTGGTGGGCTAGTTGGCCCCAGGGACCCCCAGTATTCAAGGGGAATTACTTCCCCTTCTTAAAACGCGCCAGGAGCCGCGTTTGCAGAATACTGCAGGGAGGGGCGGGGCCTCCGGTACGATGCCAGTCGTTTTTTTTTTTTACTAATTTTTTTAATGGGGTGGGGGGCTGCGTGGCCCCCTTCCATGGCCACTTTTGGCCCCGGGGACCCCATTCCCGGGGCCTGTGCATTTAATTTTTTTTTAAATAAAAAAAAAAACGGGAAAGGGCCGCGTGGCCCCCTTCCCTGGGCCTGTATTGGCCCCGGGGACCCCATCCCCCGGGGCATGCCCTCGATGTTTTTTTTTAATTATTTTGGAGGGGGGCTGTGTGGCCCCCCTCCTCAGGCCATTTAAGGCCCCGGGGACCCCATCCCCCGGGGCCGGCCTTGCCTTTTTTTTTTTGTTTTTTTTATTTATTTGGGGAGGGGGCTGCGTGGCCCCCCTCCCTGGTCCTATGGCCCCGGGGACCCCATCCCCGGGGCCTGGCCTCTGGTTGGGGACTCTGGGGGGTCCCCAATCCCCCACAGTCCCAGCCGGC
>CAWUFW010021586.1:22500-117096 GCA_963921515.1 Calotriton arnoldi
TCATCAATAAATAAATAAATATAAACAAATTCCTATTTTCATACCCTTATAAAATCATCTAAAATTGCCAAAATATAAATAAATTCATAAAACTGGATATCAAAAATCCAAAACCTTTCTTAAAAACATTACTATGCAATCTAACCCTGTATTCAATAAATCTGTGCCAAGCATTTTCATGTTAGACACGTGTGTAAATCTTCTGTGACGTTCAACCCCCCAGGTTGTTTAGAGTCTAGCTGCAATATATATCTAGTTTCCAGCTTTCTTAATTTGTTTTCTCGATCACCTCCTCTTCTGCTGGGGGGACTGTGTCTATTACATAATATTTCAGGTATAGATTATTGGATTCATGTTTTTCCCTGAAATGACGCGCCACCGGGTAAGTATTATCCTGATTTGTGATAGCCCTCAGATGTTGCAACACTCGCTTGTGTACTGGTAATTTTGTGCTGCCTACATACTGTAGGCCACACGGACAGAACAGCACGTAAATCGCAAATTCTGTCTTACACGTTAATAACTTGGAGATCTTACAGACTTTTTCACTAAACGGTGTATTGTATGTATTCTTATTTATGCCATGGGAACATGCTTTGCATGTTTTGCATCTAAAAAAACCTTTACTCGATTGTATCCAGCTGCTATTGTCTATGATTTCTGGGCTTGTTTTTACCAAAATGTCCCTCATGGATGGTGCCTTGCTAAAAGTGATGGACACCCTCTGCGGTAGCAGGGGTCCAATCACCGGATCATTCCGTACCAGAGGCCAATTTTGTTGAATAATTTTACTCAGTGACTTCTGTTTGCTATATTTCATAATCAATCTAAATTCATCACTGCCATGATCATTTACATTACCTTCGCTGGCGGCAGAAAAATGTAAGTCATTTGCTTTTTCTTGCAATGCTTCCTCTCTTGTAAACAACATCGATTTGGTAATGGCCTTCTCAATTACTTTTGTCGAGGATCCTCTCTGTTTAAAACGTTCTCTACTCTCCAGTTGTGCTACTTTCAAATCTTGACTATTGCTACATATACGTCGTAGACGTAGCATTTCCCCATAGGGGGTGCTATTGATAAGGTGTTTAGGATGCGAACTATTCGCATGGAGAGTAGAGTTACCCGCTGTTGTCTTTCTAAATAAGCGGGTTTCAATTTTACAGTTATTGATGTATATCTGAGTATCTAAAAACTTGACACTAGTATGACTGATTGTAGCAGTGAAATGCAGGTTAATGTTGTTAGAATTAATACTTTCTACAAATTTGTTGGCTTCTTCCAATGTTCCCTGCCACACTACAAACAGGTCATCAATATAACGTAACCACATTCGAACATTATTTGCCATACATTGTCTGTGTTTTTCCATGAGGACCAGCTCCTTCCACATGCCCAAATGTAGACAGGCATAACTGGGTGAGAAACTGGCCCCGATGGCAACCCCTCTGATTTGCTGATACAGTTGACTGTTGAACATAGAAATATTGTTAAACAGACTGAATTTAATCATTTCAATTAACATATGGCTATGTTCCTTGTATTGCACAGGCCTGCGAGCCAGTTAGTATTCAATTGCTGCTATGCCATCAGTGTGTTCAATACTCGTGTACAAAGTGGTTACATCTAAAGCAATTAAAAGAAAATCATCCTGCCAAACCAATCCAGAATTCTTCCTTAAAAAGTCACTAGTATCTTTAACATATGATGTTAAGCCCTGTACAAAATCTTGCAAAAAATAGTCAATATATTTTGTAGTATGTTCCATTAATCCCTCCCTGGCAGAGATGATCGGTCGCCCTGGAGGGTTCAAAGCATTTTTATGAACTTTCGGGATAAAATACATAGTAGGTGTTGTAGGATTGTCTTTTTCAGATATTTGTATTCATCCATGCTTATCAAATTTGCACCCTTCCATCCAGAGAGTTTGATATAAAACTCTTTACGTAGCTTTCAGATTAGCTGTATTGGTGCGATTATAACAGGTTCGATCACTCAACTGGTTAACCGCTTCTTTGTTGTAATTTGTTAATGGCCAAATCACAATATTGCCACCCTTATCACTGTTGCGGATAACAATAGTTTTATCTTTCTGCAATTTCGTCACTAAATTTCTGTACTGTCGATTTATTTTGTCGAAGTTTTTTTGTTTCAATTGTACATTTTTATTCAAAGTTTTGATTTGCGAAATGACGGTCTCGTGAAAGATGTCAATGGAGTCTCGCACAGCAATCTGATTAAACGAGGACCTGGGTTTAAATGGAGTTGGTGGTCTTGAGATATTCCTATCATTGGATACACTGTTGTTGAGTGTCCTGATGTTTGAACCAGACTGTCCCTCATTTTCATCAAATAAATCCTGCATCACTTGTAATAGAGGAGCATCTGATTGTGATAGGTCTGATTGGACAGCCGACATAGATATTGTTTGACTTTGACTTAATTCTGTTTGTGCTTTGCTGGTCAAAAAATGTTTTTTCAGTTTCAATTTGCGCACTCCTTTATACACATCCAATCTTGTTGATGCATAGTCAAAATCCGTATGTGGGGCATATGATAATCCAAGGCATAAGATGTTTTCCTCCTGTTTTGTCAATTTTATGTTGGCTATGTTGACAATCGTGTTTATTTTATCTTCACTCTCTATTTGTTTCTCCAATAGCCCCGACCTCTTTTTCTGTTCAGATTTGGCTCGCCTGGCATTTGCTTTGCGCCTCTGCCGTCGCTTGTAGTTTGTACTTCCAGATTTCTTGGGGGCCTTGGGCGTAATGTTTGGCGTCTTTCGTGACATAAAAAATTGAGCTCTTCCCCCGGTGATGGTTTAGGTTTTTGTCCAGTCGTGGTTACATTGCGCATTTCCGATTCAGATTCGCTGCCTCCCACTGAACTGGCATCGGATTGAGAGGTATTAGATGTCCGACCAAACTGGCTTGTAGATGGTGCGGATGCTACTGTGGACCCCTCCATAGGATGGAATTTCGATTTCCTTATAGCATCATAGCGTTTAGCAAATGTAAAAATCTGGCCCAGTTTGTAGTCGTTCTTATCCCTCTGAAATTTGAACGCTTTCCGTGCTTTAATTTTTTCCTCCTCTTTTTTGAGTCTGGCTGTCATTTCGTTCCGTAGTCTGCTCTTCTTTCTGATTTAATGTCTCCAATTCCTCATTAATTTAATCTATTTCCTTTAATAATTTTGCCCTGTCTATATCCGCATATTTTATTACGATGAGTGTTAACCTTCTTGATGATTCGAGGTTACACTCAGCCCATTCTTTCATTAGTTCTGGATTGGGAGTCGTCATAACTTGGCGCTGTTAAAATTCTTAAGCCTCTGGGAATTCTTTCTACGTCAATATAACGCTGTAATGACCTAGACTCCCACCATTTATTCTGTTCCGATCTCATTTTTTCCTCAAGTTTTTTTAACAAATCTTTCACTGAATTATTCATATGTGGGCTTTCTTTGGTTTGTTCTTTGGCTCCACTCATTGTCGGGGGGTATCGGAGAACATCTCCATAGCTGCCACCTCCCGCGCTCTCACCACGTCGGCCGACATGAGGACACTTTTTTATATATATATGTAATGTTGCTAACAGCGTCACAAACACTTTCAATCGCTGTGCAACTTTCAGCACACCTCCTCACCCTGTGATGCCCGGCTTACTCCTACCTGCTTCACTCCGTTTTCACCGAGCCCTCCGACTCGGCGTCCGCAGGCTCCCACAGGTCTCGTTCGGCTTCTCCGGGTTGCAGGGGGTCAAACGCTCGAAATCCTCATCGGATCAGAAATGCTTCCTGGTTGCCCCGGAAGTAGCGTCTCACTAGCAGCGCCGACCTGACCGAGGAGGGGGCCCCGTGGATGACCGCGTTAAACAATCCGGTCAATTACATTACAGGTTACTCCGTCGAACCACAGGATATCTCCAAGAACGAACACGGACCCAGGTTTGGTGCAAGATTGTTTATTCCTCTTTAGTCGCCATAACGCGTTTCGGCTCGTCCGAGCCTTGATCACATGACGGTGGCAAGTTCAGAATGTGCATTATTTAAAGTCATAGTGCCTTATCCAAATTGTATCATGTGATTTGGTCGTCATGAACATAGAAGAAAAAAAATATATATATATATATATACATATATATATATATATATCTGTAAATGTATACATTCTGACAATTTATGCTTAATGTAATTTTTTCTCACATTGTAATTTTTTAAGATGAAGTAATTTAATCAGCATGCAGTTTAAAAACATAAATACAGTATAGTAATTTACATTATCTGATAGAGTTACTTTCAATCTACACATTCATTGAATATAGGTATAATACCATGATTTGTCTGATCTTCGTGCAACTCTTCAATATAACAAAACATTGTGTGTATATATATATGTGTGTGTATATATATGTGTGTGTGTATATATATATATATATGTGTGTGTATATATATATATGTGTGTATATATATATGTGTGTGTATATATATATGTGTGTGTATATATATATGTGTGTGTATATATGTGTGTATATATATATGTGTGTGTATATATATATATATGTGTGTATATATATATGTGTGTGTGTATATATATGTGTGTATATATATATGTGTGTGTGTATATATATGTGTGTATATATATATGTGTGTGTGTATATATGTGTGTGTATATATGTGTGTGTATATATGTGTGTGTATATATATGTGTGTGTATATATATATGTGTGTGTATATATATATATGTGTGTGTATATATATATGTGTGTGTGTGTGTGCGTGGGTTTGTGTTACTATCCTTGTGGGGACTTGAGTGTGATAACACACTCACGCTGTGGGGACTTGATTGCACTGTGGGGACCTGAACCCAAGTCCCCACAAGGCAATGTCTTGTGAATGATAAAAAATGACTTCAGGAACATCTGTGTCAATTTTTACAACTTTTTAAAAAGTGCCTTGTGGGGACCTGTGTTTCACCAAGTGTGTTTATATTTTTGCTTGGCTCTGCCCCTGTAGACAGGAGACGGTACTGCAGTCCTAGACACACTTTGCATTTAAACACACTTTGCTCCCCAGAAACACATACTAGCACCAGAAAGGACAGGCATTTCGAAGAAAAAGCTGCAAAACAAAAAAATCACTTAGGCTAAAACTAATGCATATGCCAATGCTTGTTAAGCTCTGCATGTACTGCCATGCCATCTTCCCACTTGTTCTGTAACTTCTCTGCTCGTCTCCAAATCAGAGCCATTTTAAGGCATGGGCAAAGTTGGCTAAATTAAAATTGCCACCCACTACTCATAATATACATGTTCAATTTGTAAAGAACACTTAACATCAATAATATTGTCTAAAACAAAATTACATTATGCGTTTTTTCCAGACATGCATGATTTTTAAAATGTTTAATTGGGAAAGAGAGAAAATTCAATGCAGCTTATTGCATCCACTGCAACGCAGATACATTAAACACTAAATTACATTCCACCCTACAATATATTTTCTACTCCTTAAACAGAGAAATGTTTACAAGAACCTCCAAAATGTCTATTAGCACGATTACTACTGAGAGAGTAGAAACCGAAAAGCAGCATTCAGAGCAGAACTTCAGGATGACCGCTCGTAGAAGTTCAAATGCGCGATTGTGCATTTCAAAAGGTTAATTAGCATGACAAGAGGCTAGTCCCTGAAAACCCGGAAGACGGTGAAAGACAGGAAAAGCTTCCTGGAGGGGGGATGGGCCCTTTTGCAACAGAGCACACCTTGCTAAACTTGGTCTACAGAGAAGCAGCATGGCATACAACTTGTTTGCCATGAGAATAGCAAGAAAGGGCCCCAACATCTAAACAGAGACTCTCCGTGATAATTTATCGCTCAACCTCACTACAAAATTATAGTTACAAAAACAAAATGAAATAACATTTGCAGGCGCCATACAAAATTCAACGTGTGTTCCTACAATTACTCTGTTAATTATTGCATTCCAAACAAAACCATTCCCGAGCAGCACAGTTTGCGCTCTGTGAAAAGTTTGAAGGCGGAATGTTGGGAGGTATTTGGATTCCTTTTTTATATTTTTAACAATATTCTTCTCGAGACAATATTGACTAGCTATGTTGGAGAATGCACACAATAAACTACCCTTTCCTTTCGGGAAAACATTGCTCTTACTGAACAAAAGCGTGGCGAAAATAAAAATGAGCGTAATACAAAGGCAAATGGGGAAGAAAGAGAGAAGACAAATGGAGACAAGGAGGAAAAGGGAATCGTAGAAAAAAGTACATGGAGAGGAATAAGAGGAGGAGGAGGGAGTTGGAAAAGCAGGAGAATCAGGGCTATCACAGAGGAGAGATGAAAGTGCAGACAATGAAAAATAGGATCAGCTGAGAGAGGTATGCACAAAATCGAAATTAAAAGAAAGAAGCAGCTACAGGAAACATGCAGTGCTGGCAAACAAATAGCTGGGCAGAAAGGTAGGAAAAGCAAGAGCTTCTGAAGGAAATAAAGATACAGGGACTAACGAGGGGAGAGGGGCAGACAGGAAAAATAGAGGGAGGGCAGGAACTGCTGTAGAAAGAGGAGCAGTTAAGGAAAACACCTGGAGAGCAGCGCAATTTCGCAAGGGTCTGTCCCTTGTCCAATGTGAGTAGATATTCCAGTCCTAACTTTTTTTTCACTGTGACACGTGGTTTCAAGGCCAGCTTTTAGGGTGGTGCAACCGGTGCAGCTGCACCTGACGCTGACCATAGGCAGTGCTGCATTTAGAATTAACTTATGGGTTTAAAAGCACCTACTGCAGAGTTCCTTGTGTGTCCAAACATTTTCCGCTAACAATAAAAATGTCAGGATATCTTTGGTGATTAATGTTTCTGCTATATAGAGAGACTGGAAATTTTTCTAGTGGCAGTTTTGACTCATAAAAAAGTAGTGCAGAGTGTTAATATGCCAGCTGCAAAGAACGTGTACCATGCAGATCACAGAACAATTTTTTATGTGTATAGCTCAGTGGGTTACTGCTTTTGTCACAGAGAACTGTTTGTTACTTGTAGTTCACAAGTTATAATCCTAACATAGCACAGTGATCTATGAACTGTCATTAAAGAGTTGCATGCAAAGTGCACAGTATACGTTAGAATATTATATGCCTTATCCCCGGTCTTTCATTATCCTAATGTTGCTAAAAACGGGTTTGTTTTGATAGAAATACATTCTTATTAGTAAAACCAACCCCAAGCAATTTGGTACATTTTAAATCCTGAGTTTGTGCTTCTCTAGGCCAAACTCTTAAAGTAAACTGCCTACGAGTATGGATGAAGTGATTACTACACCTTTTAATCCTCATTGCCTATGTAACGTTTTCTATAGACTGGTTTACACACGTATCATTCATTGTCCCAGTATAATGTGTGTGATGAAAAGTGCTCTGAAACCCTACTTTGGTATGAGTAATGCTATAAAACAAATAAAATGTATGTGAAAGCAGTGGCGGCTCTTCCGCTTAAGTGGAGAAGCGTCATCCCACTGCTTTTCTCAGTGTAAGAAAATAAAAAATAAAATGATAATAACTGTTATTATCATTTTATTTATTCCTGCTGCAGCGTCCTGGAGGGGTGGGGCGGTTTTGCTTTGCTGACAGAGCAGGGGAGGAATGGTTTGCACTCCCTAAGTGCGCATGAATGTTTGGCGGCCGTCTCGGGCCGGCCAAATATTCATGCCCACTTAGCATGTTCTCCACCCAGGCTGCATTACAGCCTGGGTGGAGAACATGCCCAGGCTCCCATTCCCTGGCTGAGCGCCGAACCACGGCATTTAGACCAATCACAATGCTTCATTGCAGCGTTGTGATTGGCGATGGGGAGCCTGGGAGCTCGGATGCTTCCTGCCTCCTGTTTGCACTGGAGAAGCCAGGAAAAGGATGGAGGAGAGGCAGCGGGCAGCCAGCTGGACGGCCGGCCAGTCGGTGATTTTTTTTTTACACCTCCTCCTTCCCCTCTCCGCCCCCTCCCCGCCCCACTGCTGCTTCCCGGTAGCAGCCACCACTGTGTGAAAGAGGGGCTACGGAGATGGGAGGGGCACTGTTGAGGGAGGTAGTGAGGCGATCTGTGGAGAAGGAGGTCATGGAGGGAGGAGGTGCCAAAAAAGGTTTTCGCACTGGGCACTACCAGCGAGAAATCCAGCCCTGTGCGGTCCAGCGTTTGTAATGTGAAAAAGGGTCCAAGGAGCAAAATATGCCAGCTGCTGCATTGATTTAGAGATTTAGGGGCACCTAGCTGTGCTGTGTTACTGGGAAAGGGCAAGAATACGCCATATTTATTACAATACTGTGCATTCCTGTCCTTTCCCCTGCACTGGTGCACAATGAGCTGCCTAGCGCCAACACAGTCACCCTTGCACCATGGTGCAAGGGTGCCTGCTTTGCATACAGGATTACTTGCACACTTAAGTGCCAAACCAAAGGGTAAGGATTTGCCACCTATATTCTAATTCAGTGGTCAAGCATGGATGAAATAGGATGGATTTTCGTCATTTCAAGTGTATTCCCAGATAAGCATAAATCTCTCAATTTCTTCTGGGTGCACCAGGATCTGCTGAGTAAGGTCGCTCATACTTAGCAAAGCATTAGCTACTTATACCGAATTCAAAAGTTTGGTATGTCCAGTGTTACTAGGAAATATGTGGCAGAGATAATCACATTATGTAGCAAATTTGACTAAATGATGCAGCAAGAAAATGTAAATTATACTGTGTAATACAACATATTTTGTGGCAGATACCTCCTTATTTTGTCATGTTTATACATGATAACACTATCTGGCAAATATTTGACCTCATTAATATCAACCTATCACCTAAACAAAGCAGTTTGCAATTGAAAGATGGCCAGTTAATCTTTGTAAATGACCTGCCATTGTGTGGCAACATGTTTGGCAGCATTTTTAATAACTTTTGAATTGTTTCAACTACAAACAGTTTTTTGATAAAATCTGCAAAGTTTGCAGTAGATAATGGATTATGTGGCAAGTGCAAAAAATATATAGCTATGCGGAAAAGGCTGTAGCCGTAGAATCATCTAGTTCTGCTGACCCTGGTTATGCCTCATCCCACCTAATTCCTTCTGATATTACACCCAGATTGTTCCAACGCAAATAGGATCTGGTGACAGAGTGTACACTCTCCAGTATCGCAGTCCACCTGTCACCTATGAGATATACCTATGACAGTTTTGAACCATTTTACTGGCTCTGTATGCAACAGACAGATCCAGGTATATATAATGACGCTGAATATGATGTATAGAGACATACAATGGCCTTATTGCTATAGAGACACAAATTATGCAGCCTCCATATGCACAAGTTGTACACCCTGTAAATACAGCGTGATCTATTTTCAGGACGTACTAGGTACGCAATAGGCACCTTATTTCTCTTTGCCCACCTCTGAATGTTGGGGTATAATGAACTAACAACACATTATGCCATATTCCGAGTCCCGCTAATAGGGCACATGCGCTATTTAACTGCACTAAGTTTGACCTGGCAAAAATTAGCCACTGGTATGTAAAATGAATGAGGAGGGGTGTCTGTAATGCCACACACCAGCTCATAATTTTTTTAATATACTCTGATGGTGCTAGCAGCCTGTGCAGTGAGGAGAGGTTTTTAACAATAATCAGTTGAAATGATGTGTCAGTGATAAAGTTCCCTAAAATGTAGTTGAAAATATTGAAGAAATGTTTGCCTGTTCTCCAATACTACATGGAGAGGTCTATGTCAAGGTCTAAATTGGGTGGTAAATCTCTGCAGCGCAAATGCTGGTTCTTTTCACAGTTAACAGATTGTGTTCATAGGTAAATTGAAGTGCATATACCTAGCAAGCACAATGGGCATTCAACTTTCAATAAGCACAAAGTTTTAAGATGGGTCTGAAAAGAGGGGCACAGATTTACTAACATTTTCTGTTTGGCTTGTGTCACCTTTTTTGACGCAACCCTGATGCAAAATGGGGAATTGGGATTTACTAAGGAACGCAAAGAAAGCCCAATTTATGTGGCCTTGCATGGTTCAGTAAAAAAAACAAAAAACAACGCAGGGCACAGCATTGCACTGCCTTGCATTACCTTTTATTGGGGTGCTGTTCCATGGGTGGACCATGGGCAGTTCCGTGCATCCGCTCATGGACTTTGAGGCAAATTTGGTTACTAAAGTCTGTAAACCTTGTTTTGCTCCAAAAAGGTGTGCCAACCCAAAGCTGGTGTAAGGAGGAGAAATATTTTTATTTCTCATCATTATTACCTCTTTGGGTGTGTACCACATTCTACCACAAAAACTATTTGGACCACAATGCAGGCACCCTGGCATCGTTGCGCAAGGGTGCCTGTGTTGGTGCTATGCTGCCACAAGATCTCCAGCGCAAGGAGAGAGCAGAAGTATGCCATATTTTTGTAAATATGCTGTAATTCTTCTCTCTCCCTTTCACCCAACGCAGTGCAGCAAGGTCTCTTGCTGCATTGCTTTGCGTGATAGTTTAGTAGATGCGGGCCTGAGGGTGTGCAAGTGTTTCAAGTGAAACTGACATTTTTGGAAAATGAAGCAAAATTAAGTGCTAGTTGCCAACCCGTCATTCAGCACTATGAGTCAGATGTACAAAATTCTTATTTTGCATTTCCTAAATAGTGATTCCCACCTATGGGCCAATTAGTAAATGGTTTGCATTTCTCAAATTGTGATTTCCTAATAGGAAATCGCAATTTAGGAAATACAAACCCAAGAGTGCTTCTGGGCTTAAGGACCCCCTGGAGGGACCCCATATTTCGTCGTGCACATGTAAGTGCACATGTGCCCTAAGGGCATATGTGCGCTTCATGTCACATTAAAATATGCATTTTTAAATGCATTTTTTCATTTTGCACATGGTTACCATTGACTTTAAGTCAATGGCAATGGCATTTCCTAAATGCCCAGTTTGCATTTAGGAAATGCTTAGTACATGCGCTTTAGGAATTGCAAATAAGTAATTCCTATTTGTGTTACCTAAATCGCGGTCACAATTTGCGATTTCCACCTGGTAGAAATCGCAAATTGCAACCGGTTTTTGGCCTTTGTACATACGAAAAGGCTATTTTGCATTTCTTAATGGTCAAAATTGCAATTTGGCCTGTTAAGAAATGCAAAAAGCTTTCATACATCTGTCCCTATATCTCAGCTAAAAAAACAACCTCATGTCAACTTTTGATGAAAAGATGAATTTTACGCTAAAAAAGCATGGAAAACACAATTGATACGAGCAACAACTGCTCATGTTCTGGTTGTTCACATTGGTCCAGCACTGCTGTGCTATAATTTTGCTGTAGATTATTTACATGTGATGGCATAAATTCTGGAATTTCGAAATTACACAAATGACACCAGTGTAATTTAAATTTCACATGGGCCTACTAAAATCTATGGCTGCATGCTTTCTCACTTTGCTTTAAAATGCGCCAATCTTTAATGAATCCAATGCACAGATCCGGAACTAATGTACTGTGTTCAAGTTAAACATAATGTGCAGGCTGGTGAAAAGGTAAATAGGCATGTGCAGCAAATAATGTGCAACATGTTATTCAGCAATAAAGGAGAACACTTTTTCCTGACCATGCTAGCAAAGTTATTTTGTGGTTAAACATGTGGTTGCTTAAGAAAATGCCATACATGCAGTATGTGTGTTTAGTATTTTTAGGAGGCAGTTGTTAGGGGTTGTTTTATAATCTAACTGCCCTCTTTAAAAAAAACGGCTGCTGTGAAAATATTGCAATGTAAACATCAATTGTGCACGAAACTTTTTAATTAAAAATAAGAGGAAACAAAATACAGATGTGACTCAGCTACAGGAGGAACCTGGAATATTTACCTGGGCATGAATTTATTTCTACATTTAACATTGATTTTCCTCACTTCTTTCTGGTTCATTTAAGCAGGCAAGCAATGCTAAAATATTCAGTAAAAGCCCCAATACAAAACAATTATTCCCTTTATGTGTTAACATGCATTTAGCTTGCACAAGTCGGTTCCAGTTGTAGACAATTTTCTTTTTCCCATTATATCGGGAGTTAAGTTACAGCTTTTAACAGCGTCTTTTAAAAGATTCACGCCTATTCAAAGTCCGATTAGAACACTTAACATGTGATGGGTTAAAACAGTGCAGGGCGGAAATGCCCAGGAGTTTGCACCTTTGAACTCTTCCAGACATGTATGTTGTTTGTAGCCTGGATGATCCAGGATTCAGTCTGCATCCTTAGGTCCGCTTATAGCGCCTTGACGCCCTTGGGCTTAGTTCGCGCTTTACAAATTTCATATTCATTCATTCATTCAGTCATTTATTTGCTTTTGAAAGACAAGCAGCAGGTGACTGACTGACTGCAGCAGACGAGGACGCATTTAATAGAGCCGAGCAAACTTGAACTGTGAAGGATCATTCCAGAGTGCCTCTTTTTTTCTCGGTGGTCTCCTCAGTCCGCCCATATTTCTGTGATACCTTTTAGCCATAGATTTGAATTGTTCTAACCTATGTAGTTATATATATTTTGATGTTCTTTTTTTAAGCCAGTGATTAGCATTATTATAAATGCTTTTCATCAAAGTACAACATGCAGGGTTGAGTAGAATGTTATCACAGGGAAAAGTCCAAAGGCAAACTATATATAGACTGAGTTTAGTTGTAAACAGTATGTTTATTATTTTGATAACCAAAATATTGTATCTTAATGTTTTGTTACCATTTACATAGGTTTTTAGACTTTCACCAAATCTTTCAGCAGACCGTTGTCAAATCTTCCTACACACCTTTGCACATTTTCACACATATTTGTCTGCCCCTTCTGATTTGTAGAAAGGCACTGGTTACAGTGTCTGAAGACAGACTGAATTTTCCATGAAGTATGTATTTTAATATTCGAAGATGAAATCAAACTTGATGTTTTTTAGTTTTATACACTCTACATAATCAATGCCAGGTGATGTCACATGGCAAATAGTAGAAATTCCTAATTAAGATTTTGCTATGGCTACAAAATCATAAAATTTCAGTGGTCTGTGTAGCGTTTTTCATTCACAGTATGACAGAAAAAACTGAATAGTGGATCCTGCAGGAGTAAATACAAATACAAACGCGTTTTGACATCTGAAGCACTCCCCTCTAAGCAGTGGTGAAAGTGCATTCAAGAAAGTATGGGAACTGTGATGATGCCTGCAATGGGGGCAGGGTGAATGAGCGTGGGGACGGGGTCAAAGGCATGGCTAAAAAAACAAGCTATTTTGTATCTTTTTTTGCTCTTTCACCTTTCGGTACATACATACAAAATAACGCAGACCTTAAGTTAAAAATAAATGCAAGTGTAGTTAATCAGTGGGTAGTGCACTATTGTAGATTCTAAGATCTCTATTAGTGTTATTGTACTGAGGAAGTCCATGTCTATAATCAGAGAGCCACAAAATGTAATCCTGGTTGGTGAAGTAGAGAGTAGTGATTTGTGTATGTTTAATGCTGCGAGGTCCCAGTCTGTGACGGAAAGCACTTTGCATGTGTAAGTCATTATTTTAAACTTGCATTACACACAGTACAAGATACGCTGCTACATAATGCACAAAAAGGTTTAAGATGAAAAAGTGCTTCCAAAATATAGATTTTTAGTAAATACCCAGACTGTACATAGTACACATTTTTTAATAACTGTCCTTTAAAAACACACACTATACAGCTCAGCTGGTAACTCCCTTGAAATACGACTTGAAAAGAATAAATCTTTGTCATCACGAATCTTCAAGTGAATCCATCAATTAAAGCCAATTCCAGTTTCCAAGCACCCTTTACTTTTGCAGATTGACTCGTTGTGCACATGCACATTTCTTTCAGGGAAGCAGGCCCCCTGGCAGGAAGGTGGTTTCCCAGCACAGGAGACACCCTGCCTTACACAGCAGCTGAAGCATTTCAACTCTTAACTGTCCCAGGACGGTTGTATTTTCATAAAAAGTAGGGTAACTGTTTTTCGTAAATTAAAAAAGTATGGGCATGTCGTGCCCCTCAGATCCTGTCCACTTCGACCACTGCCTTCGAGGTTCATATGGTTAACGCATTATTTATATCATATGTATCATCAACCCTGACACTCTGAATCATGGTACTTCTTAACTGTTCCCAAAAGAGGACCTGATTGACAATGCCATTTCAACCTGTAAGTTAAACTAACATGTGATTGACCTTTTTTTTGCATGTAAAGGAACCTTTATAATTAAATAAATATTTTACAGTTCTTTCAAGGCATTGTGGCCAATGACAAATATGGCAGCTGCTTTTTTTGGATAAGCCTGCAACTCATGGGAAGATACAGTAGCAGGATACTGAAAGCAATGCCATCAGGCCCTGAGAGTTGCATCAACACAATGAGTTATCAATGGCGGTACAGACAGCCCCCCTCCAACAGAGTAGAATGTGAGTGAGATGGCCACCTAAGGTTCATAGAGTGGAGATCACCTTTGGGATTCAGGCTGCTCCAGAGATTCAAAAGGGCGAGAAACGTGGTTTCCTGGCTGAAGCTGACTGAAACATAGCAAGACTGATCTTGGAGAGTCCAGCTGTGCTATGATATGCAAGATCCTTAGAGGTCACAACTGTAGCTGCGGAGAGAGGATAGAGGATATGTGAGGTGGTGAAGATACTTCTGAGTCGGGGATGTTGGATTGACATGCCACTGATGGTTAAGATAATTTGAGAACATGTCTTGAGGTCTACAAATTGGATGGAATGGGACAATACTCACACCTCGAATGCCAGTGCACTTGTTGCATACATTAAGGGGAACACATTTTGGCTGAAGCATAAGATTTTCAGGAGGCAACCAGTGGAGGTGAAGTCAATCAATCAATCTATCAAGATTTGTAAGCCGCAGCTTATCACCCGACAGGGTATGCAGGTGCTTGCAGGTCCCATAGGCTCAATCGAACAGCCAGGTCTTGAGGCGCTTTGGAATTCCGGAAGTGAGGTGATGGTCCAGAGTTGTGTGGGGAGGCTGTCAGGCAGAGGTTAATGTAGGGGGATCTTTGGTTGTGTAGAGCCTTGGGTGCTTGGGTCAGAAGCTTGAATTGGCATCTCTTCTGTACAGGGACCCAGTTGAGGTGGGGTGTGATATGGGTTCGCATTGGGGAAGGTCGAGGATGAGTCTGGCTGCTGCATTTTGAAGTGAATCAGCAGGGGACCCAGAGCATGTGACAAAAGGCAAAAGTTTCCTTCCCTGGGAAGAGTGGCGTGCTGATGGCGAGGCATGACAGAGACCACCTGTGGTATTTGGATCTGTCTCAATGGATGTAGTGTCTCTCAGACACCTAAATAGTGAGGCACTACAGCGGAGGAGAGGCCCGTATTGCTTGGATGGGTGCCACACAACTGATTGCACACATGCAGTGACAGGGGGACAGAACCTTAAAGTCTGAGGAATGGAATATAGGTAACATAGGGTTCCCAGAGGAATATATGTAAGACTATGTCATTGGCCCCTTTGGACTTAGCAGAACCGTGAAGATGCAAAAGAGCACCAGAGGAAGACAGTATAGAGGCGATACAAGACACTAGAGCTCTTTGAACCATACGCTGTTAGTGGTTTTATAGTGAGACAGACAGCTTTGCACAGTATGGGGTTTGCTGAAGGTCCTGGGTTGCAGCCATTCCCAGCACACAACTGCCCACAGGCAGCCACACCCTCCCATGCAAGGCCTTTGGCCGTATCTGGGTTGGCCACAGAGCCTGGCCTGCAGCAGGGCTTGGTGCCCACCACCCACAGGGGGCCAAACCTGCTACATACGGCCTTTGGCTCTATCAGGAGCACAGGGGGCAACACTTGCTCCTGCAAAGTACCGCTGGATCACTGCACTGCAAACAAAATTACATTTGGTGACGGGGTATGCTAGGCAGTGTTCTCCCTCCCCCTTGTTTTGATTGGCTCCTTGATAAGTAATTGGGCTGGCAAGTTCAATGGATGCACCTGCACTTTGTGAGTGGTACAGAAACCTGAGAAGACTGTGCACAGAATTGTAGGCACCCCCACATTTAAAGTGTTACTATGAAGAAGGAAAAACATCTTGCAACACATTTCTATAGATATACAGCACTGGCTGCACCAATAATGGTGAAAACTAAAGAATTTCAACTGAAGTGAGTGATATATATCAAGCACTGCATTTACCATAATGCATCTGGGCAAATAGTGTGCTTGTATATATATTTTACCTAATGATGGTCACCAGTGGATAGTGATAGTTAGGATCCCATTTCAGTATGAGATCAATTTTTGTATTTGCTAGGACACTATCTGACGACTCTTCACAAACCTTTAGAAAATAATCTCAGCCACCTCTGCTTCTTCCGGGAAAGTTTAGAGGTGATCAGTCAAATGGGGGCAGATCAAAAGAAGGGATACCAATTCATGTTCAGCCTCCTCCCCTTGCCTCTTAGAGGCCCTGGGGACCCCATCTTCGGGGCAAAACATTTATATTAAGGGTAGGGGGCTCATGGTTCCCCTCTCCAAGCCTCTATGAGGCTCCTTGGACCTCATCCACCCGGGGCTGTTAGCAAATTCAGGGGATAGGCACATGCAGCCCCTAGCCACAGTAGTGACCCAGGGACCCCTATTCCCTGGGGCTGTTATCAATTTGATGTGAGGGGGGAATGCAGTCCCCTTCCTGATGCTAGTTTGGCCCCAGAGACACCATCCCCTATTCTCCCAGGACACTGCAGTTTCCTGCCCAGGAGAGTGCAAGCCCGGTATAGCGCAGCAGCCTAACCCCCCCGCCCCCCCAGCAACATCAATAAAAAAAACACACACTGTAAGTCCCCTGGGTTATTAAAACCACAACCCTGGGAGAACATACCATGTTTTTTTTTAAAAACACTCCAAGCAAGAGCTTTATGCTCTTGAACTGGAGTTCAGGGACCCCTTGTGGTGTGTTTTATGGATTCAATTTGTTGCCTGAAATGAGTTAAAAACAGTCTCAGACATTGTGATTTTTTTTACAAAGACAATAGGTCTGCTTTATGTATATTAGTATGCTAACCTTATGATAAAGCTAATATGCCCATGTTTTATATTTTGGTGTTCTGACCCATTCAGAGTATTGGCTTTATCATAAGGTTAGCATACTATCATACATACAGCAGACCTACTGTCACTTTGTGTGAAAGTGTGTTAACGAATATAAATGTCATGTGGCAGGAATATACATTATGATGTGTAAATGTTCATTTTTGGTAGTATGTGTAAATAGTATAAGTAGTGTTAAACTTATAACTTTTAAAAAATGCACTTCTAGATTGTGCCATGTTATACCGTGGTAAGTTCTCGGTATAAGACGGTACATGGGGCTGAGAAGTGAATATGTGATTGGCTAATGGCTGTGTTTACCAAAGGTAAAAGGCAGCCATATCGTTTTATCACAGTTTTGCTGTGTTCTGCGGACTGCATTTTGCTATGTTCTGGGTTAGGGTCTTATTTATAGGTAATTATTAGGTTTCATTGTTGTTCACGCTCTAGTACCACCGTATTAAAGTGTTAATAGGTGGAGATTTGTATTTGTACATTTCTATATATTTTAATAGTAGTTTAGGGTGAACTGCACTTTTTTTAAAGTAGTTCAATAATATGTAGGTACATGAATAATATTAGCATTAATAATAATAATTGTAAAAACATATAACACAATCAGGTAAATAAATAGAAATAATATAAAAATATACATTTCAAATAAAAATAGATGTTTTTAAATAAGAAACATAAAAAAATATGTAATTTAAAAAATATAACAGCAGTTAAAAAAACAGCAAAAATTCATTATTTAACTCCAATTAAAATAAAAGTAGGAAAAGTGATACACTTGAAAGGGGTTGCATTTACTATTCCCACTCCAATGTAAACAAAATCAGGGAAGCTATTGGACTTCAGATGAGTTAGATTAACTATTCCCACTCCAGTCTTAGCAACAGTACAGAAAGGTTTGGATTTCGGAGAGGTTAGATTTACTATTCCCACTACAAAATGTAGTACTTCAGATAGGCTTCATTTACTATTCCACTCCAATCTAAGCAACATTATGGAAAGTATTGGACTTCAGAAGGGTTGGAATTACTATTCCCACTCTGATCTAGGCAACAGTAGGGAAGGTGTTGGATTTAGGATGGATTAGAGTTACTATTCCCACTCCAATCTAAGCAATAGTAGGGAAAGTGTTAGACTTCAGAGCAGTTCAAATTTACTATTTCCATTCCACACTAAGCAAAAGCAGGAAAAGTCTTGAATTTTGGAGAGGTTAGATTGACTATTTCCACTGCAATGTAAGCAACAGCTGGGAACGTGTTGGACTTCAGAGGTATTAGATTTGCTATTCCCACCCCAATATATACAACAGAAGGAGAAGTATTGGACTTAAAGGGGGTTAGATTTAGTATTCTAACCCCATCCTAAGCAACAGTAGGAAAAGCATTGGATTTTGAAAGGGTTAGATTTACTATCCCCACTCCAATTAAGCAACAATAAGGAAAGCATTAGATTTGGATGGGCTAGATTTACTATTTCTACTCCAGTCTAAGCAACGGTAGGGAAAGTGTTGATTTAAAAAAATATTTAAATACCTAAAAACATAAAATGATTAACTATGTTTAAACAAAAAAATATATATTGTATACATTTAGATAAAATGTACAATTTAGTATAAATCTACAAAATAAATGTATGAATAAATGAAATATTTAAATAAACATACATAGAATTCACTTCTCTCACTACTACTGAAAAAAACAGAAACACTGATAAGATAAATTAAAATATAAATAAAAAATACAAATTAAAATAAACTAAATAAAGGAAACATATAAACATTATAAATCATATAAACTTGTTTATAAACATTCTTAATTATTTCTTACATAGTCTAAATAAAACAACAATTGTACATATTAAATAATGAAGGAAGATATTATATAATGATTTCTAAATTAAATATTTAAATAATATAAAAATCTATAAAGAAAAGCATTTTAATTTAAATGTCTCACCCTACTCCCCTAAAAATCGAACATGCTACTAAATTATAGATGATTAACTATACTATACAAAATATAAATTAGAAATCAAAAATTAAACCCAAATAAATAAAAGAACAATTAAACAATTAAAACATTTACATAATAACAAATTAAATATTTAATTTAACTTATATTACCTAATATTAAAAAATAATTATTTAAAATGTAATTAAATTCCCACCATGTGCCCCTACAAACCCAATACCCCACTACTAAATTTTAAACTACTGACTAAATTTAAAAATTGTAATTGCACATTTAAAATTACAAACTGCATTTAAAAAAAGACAACTATACTAATATTACTAGTATGTGTGTGTGTGTGTATGTATATATATATATATATATATATATATATATATATATATATTCACTGAAAAAACCATAGGTTTCAGGGGCGTTATAGTTAGTTGGACATTTCACTCGTACAAAACCATAGAAATTCCCCCGTTATAGTTAGTTCAGCTAACTATAACTTGCTGCGCCCGCAATGCACTGCTGATGACGTCACATATTACATCACTCATGACATGGTCAGTGACATCACTCATGACATCACTGATGACATCTCAAATGACATCACTCATGACATCATCCTTGTGATAGAGTGGCAGACCTCCTCTCACCCTAATATAACCTTTGATACACACACTCAAAAATACAAACTAACATTTTCAAAACAATGGACATACCAATACCAGTTACAACACACCTATTCAGTAATTCCAAGATCTACACACACATCCACTCATTCACCAACAGTCCCTATACAGTCACTCATACATGTGCTCACTCATCATATGTACTCATACACCTATACATCCTGTTACACACCGCCACTCATCCATAGAGATACTCACACACATAGTCACACATGCAAACAAAGTATCAAACATCCATTTACTTGCATATACAGTTATACACACTTACTTCTACAGAAACTTACACATACTTACTCTCTTAAACAATCACTTATAGAAATACCTACTTATTTGTACAGGAACTCTTCCAATCTCTCACTCTCACATATACTCACTTATATACACCAATACTCACATATACTAGTTTAACCCTTTCTATGCTCATGACGAGCTCAGCTCGTCATGCTGCGCAGTGCTCGTGTGCGCATGACGAGCTGAGCTCGTCATGAACCCGCCCACTCAATGAAACGCCCCGCACAGGGCGAAAATCGGCCGCGCACACAAGGAGTTAAAACATATGTAGTTACTCATAAAGACACTATTGAGACAGTCATTCACTCACTAACACACCCATACACATACTCATCCACCTATACAGTCCTGCACACATGCTGTCTTCAACACATACAAACAGTGAGTCACTCATTCATGCATCTATGCACTAAGTAATACCCCCCACCGAACCATACAGACACTCAGACACTCATACTGATACTCAAAAAACCAACTAATAACCCATATAGACACTCATGTAGCTACTCACCAACCCATGCAGCCACTTATATACAAAGTGAGAGACTGATACAGATATTTTAATATTTAAACATTACTCACTAACCCATGTATTCACTAAGATACACTTAGTCAGTTATACAATCAATTTTACAAAACAAAATCATCCATTTAGACACTTATATACCCATTTATTCTTCCATCGACCTTGAGATATACATATATAAAACATATTTAATTTTCAGAAAAACACACATTCACTGGATGATGTCATCAGTGATGTCATTTGAGATGTCATCAGTGATGTCACTGACCATGTCATGAGTGATGTAATATGTGACATCATCAGCAGTGCATTGCGGGCGCGCAAGTTATAGTTAGCTGAACTAACTATAACGGGGGAATTTCTATGGTTTTGTACGAGTGAAATGTCCAACCAACTATAACGCCCCTGAAACCTATGGTTTTTTCAGTGAATTTCTAAGGTTTTTTAAATGATAATTTCTAACTATAACGTGCCTGAAACCTATGGTTTTTTCAGTGAATTTCTAAGGTTTTTTAAATGCTAATTTCTAACTATAACGTGCCTGAAACCTATGGTTTTTTCAGTGAATATATATATATATATTTATTATACTATGTATACATGTGAAAATGTCTCGGTCCCGTGTTTGCCTCGGTGGCACGGAAAAAATGGGTGGAACTGACGTCAGCACGCCGACGAGGTTCTCTTATGGCTCCGATGACGTCGTACGGTGTCGCGAGCGGAGCCGTGCTATTATGACGTCCTCGTTGACGTGGGAGAGCTAGGAAAGAATTTCCGTGGAATGCTGGTGCAGGGGATATTCACCTAAGTGTTCAGGCTAGTCCTTTGGGAGCAACTGTTTATGTTGCCACTCCAGAAACCGAAACCAGTGATCCGAGGGCAGAGGCCCTGCAGATGGCACACGAGGTGGGGTGCCCAGTCGTGTGCACCGGCGGGGCAGCGAAGTGACAAGCACCACAACCCACAAAAAAGGTAACGAGGGCACTGAATAACACAGGATCTTCTCTTTGTATCTGGCAGGAACAACGAAGTTAAAATGCCCTCGTACCAAAATGTAGAATTAGTGCTACAACGGTCTTCAAGAGGACCTGCGATGCCGCTTCTGCCTCCCGTACCCTGGAGGTGGCACATGGGTCACGCGGTACGGTCATACTGCGGTGGGACGCACACTCGTTCACCTCTCATGGCACTGCTCCACACTTCAGGGAGGACGCTTTCCATTAGCTATGTTTTCTGATGACATGTCGCGCCGGCCCCGTCCAACAACAGAACTCCTTTAGATCCAAACAGACTCTTCCACTCTCTCACCGGAAGTGAAACCAGGCCACGCGGACACTTTCACAATACAACAGCCAAGAATGCACTTTTCGGTAAAAAAAACACATTCCTTCCTCCTAATTAATCAAATAAACGTCTCACTTAAGAACAGGGGCCAGCTTCGATCGGTAAACAGCCGTTACAACGACTTTTTTACTTTGCGATACCATTACAACGCATGCATTACCACGCATGCGTTGTACATCACGAAAGTCATTACTACGCATTTTTTAGAACGCATGGTCATTTACCACGCATGCCTTTACAACGAATTTTGTTGTAAAGGTATGTATGGTAAATGACCATGCGTTCTAAAAACATGTAGACGATCCATGTCGTTGTAAGGAAACAGAGGCTGTTCCGTTTCCTCACAACGACGTGCACCGCCCCTCAGAGACGACGTGAAGCAGGAACCACGAGGAGAGAGGAACCACGAGGAGTGAGAGGTAAGGGGGATTGGGCATGGGGTGGGGGTTTCTTTTCTAGGGTTTAGGGTAGTGCAGTGGTCTTTGGGTGGTGTAGGGGGTCGTGCTGGGGGTAGTGTTTTAGGGTTTAGGGTAGTGCAGTGGTGTTTGGGTAGTGTAGGGGGTCGTGCTGGGGGTAGTGTTTTAGGGTTTAGGGTAGTGCAGTAGTGTAGGGGGTCGTGCTGGGTTAGTGTTTTAGGCTTTAGGGTAGTGCAGTGGTGTTTGAGTAGTGCAGGGGGTCATGCTGGGGGTAGTGTTTTATGGTTTAGGGTAGTGCAATGCTGTTTGGGTAGTGTAGGGGGTCGTGCTGGGGGTAGATTTAGGGTTTAGGGTAGTGCATTGGTGTTTGGGTAGTGTAGGGAGTCGTGCTGGGGGTAGTGTTTTAGGGTTTAGGGTAGTGCAGTGGTTTTTGTGTAGTGTAGGGGGTAGTGCTGGGGTAGTGTTTTAGGGTTTAGGGTAGTGCAGTGGTGTTTGTGTAGTGTAGGGGTAGTGCTGGGGTAGTGTTTTAGGGTTTAGGGTAGTGCAGTGGTGTTTGTGTAGTGTGAGGGGGTAGTGCTGGGGGTAGTGTTTTAAGGTTTAGGGTAGTGCAGTGGTGTTTGGGTAGTATAGGGGTTCATGCTGGGGGTAGTGTTTTAGGGTTTAGAGTATGGCAGTGGTGTTTGGGTAGTGTAGGGGGTTGTGCTGGGGGTCGATTTAGGGTTTAGGGTAGTGCAGTGGTGTTTGTGTTGTGAGGGGGTCGTGCTGGGGGTAGTGTTTTAGGGTTTAGAGTAATGCAGTGGTGTTTGTATAGTGTAGGGGGTTTAGGGTAGTGCAGTGGTGTTTGTGTAGTGTAGGGGGTCATGCTGGGGGTTGTGTTTTAGGGTTTAGGGTAGGGCATTGGTGTTTGTGTAGTGTAGGGGTAGTGTTTTAGGGTTTAGGGTAGTGCAGTGGTGTTTGTGTAGTGTAGGGGGTCATGCTGTGGGTAGTGTTTTAGGGTTTAGGGTAGTGCAGTTGTGTTTGTGTAGTGTACGGGGTCGTGTTTTAGGGTATAGGGTAGTGCAGTGGTGTTTGGGTAGTGTAGGGGGTCATGCTGGGGTTAGTGTTTTAGGGTTTAGGGTAGTGCAGTGGTGTTTGGGTGGTGTAGGGGGTCGTGCTGGGGGTAGTGTTTTAGGGTTTAGGGTAGTGCAGTGGTGTTTGTGTAGTGTGGGAGGTCATGCTGGGGGTAGATTTAGGGTTTAGTGTAGTGCAGTGGTGTTTAGGTAGTATAGGGAGTCGTGCTGGGGGTAGTGTTTTAGGGTTTAGGGTAGTCCAGTGGTGTTTGTGTAGTGTAGGGAGTCGTGCTGGGGGTAGTGTTTTAGGGTTTAGTGTAGTGCAGTGGTGTTTGGGTTGTGTAGGGGGTCATGCTGGGGTAGTGTTTTAGGGTTTAGGGTAGTGCAGTGGTGTTTGTGTAGTGTAGGGGGTCATGCTGGGGGTAGTGTTTTAGGGTTTAGGGTAGTGCAGTGGTGTTTGTGTAGTGTAGGGGGTAGTGTTTTAGGGTTTAGGGTAGTGCAGTGGTGTTTGTGTACTGTAGGGGGTCATGCTGGGTTCTAGTGTTTTAGGGTTTAGGGTAGTGCAGTGGTATTTGTGTAGTGTAGGGGGTAGATTTAGAGTTTAGGGTAGTGCAGTTGTGTTTGGGTAGTGAAGGGGGTCGTGCTGGGGGTAGTGTTTTAGGGTTTAGGGTAGTGCAGTGGTGTTTGTGTAGTGTAGGGGGTCATGCTGTGGATAGTGTTTTAGGGTTTAGGGTAGTGCAGTTGTGTTTGGGTAGTGTACGGGGTCGTGTTTTAGGGTATAGGATAGTGCAGTGGTGTTTGGGTAGTGTAGGGGGTCATGCTGGGGTTAGTGTTTTAGGGTTTAGGGTAGTGCAGTGGTGTTTGGGTAGTGTAGGGGGTCGTGCTGGGGGTAGTGTTTTAGGGTTTAGGGTAGTGCAGTGGTGTTTGTGTAGTGTGGGAGGTCATGCTGGGGGTAGATTTAGGGTTTAGTGTAGTGCAGTGGTGTTTAGGTAGTGTAGGGAGTCGTGCTGGGGGTAGTGTTTTAGGGTTTAGGGTAGTCCAGTGGTGTTTGTGTAGTGTAGGGAGTCGTGCTGGGGTAGTGTTTTAGGGTTTAGTGTAGTGCAGTGGTGTTTGGGTAGTGTAGGGGGTCGTGCTGGGGTAGTGTTTTAGGGTTTAGGGTAGTGCAGTGGTGTTTGTGTAGTGTAGGGGGTCATGCTGGGGGTAGTGTTTTAGGGTTTAGGGTAGTGCAATGGTGTTTGTGTAGTGTAGGGGGTAGTGTTTTAGGGTTTAGGGTAGTGCAGTGGTGTTTGTGTAGTGTAGGGGGTCGTGCTGGGTTCTAGTGTTTTAGGGTTTAGGGTAGTGCAGTGGTATTTGTGTAGTGTAGGGGGTAGATTTAGGGTTTAGGGTAGTGAAGTGGTGTTTGGGTAGTGTAGGGGGTCGTGCTGGGGTAGTGTTTTTGAGTTTAGGGTAGTGCAGTTGTGTTTGGGTAGTGAAGGGGGTCGTGCTGGGGGTAGTGTTTTAGGGTTTAGGGTAGTGCAGTGGTGTTTGGGTAGTGTAGGGGTCAACCAACATGAATTTGTCCTTGTGTGATGTAACCAATGCTCATGTAATGCACTCCAATACCTGACCAGTCTGCACTATATAAAACTGCAAAAAAACAAAAAATAAAAAGTGTTTTGCACACTTCTGTCATTGGGCTATACGTGGGCTACCTCTGGGTGATATTTGTGCTACATTTGGGCTCTTTTTGCTCTGGTGGCCATCTTGGGAGACTTATTTGTTATGAAGTTTCCTAATTTCCTCATTTACTACAGTCTCCTCAGTAGGAAATGCTTTCAGTTTTTTACTTTGATTCCATCAAGAAGGCATTCAGATGTGTCACACATTTGCCATAAATTCAGAATGTTAGCACTCTAGTTGTTCATTAGATCACTGTAGTAAAGCTACTGCTCACCAAGGAGTTAACTGGAAGTCTACTGCTGGTATTGAAAGTGATTGTTTCAGTCTGCATGTCAGAATTTTCTAATGAAATAGAAGAGGATTTGAGATCTCACTTAAAAATGCCCTACATTTTCTTTTTGCAGCACTAACCATAATTTCTATGGCAAAATGAACCCCCTCATTGTGTTCCTTTTTAAATTAAATGTTTTAAGTGTTACCAGTTTATTCCAATCAAGATGGCTTCAGGTGTGCCATACTTTTGTCATAAGTAAGGCTGTTAGCACTCTAGTTGTTCTTTAGAACACTCTGGGAAGCTGCAGTAGTACACAAAGGCATCAACTGACAGGCTGCTCCTGTTGAAATATAACAGGAAGATATTTGAGATCTCACTTAAAACATGTCCTAATTTTTCTTTCTACAGCACTAACCATAATTTCTATGGCAAAATGAACCCCCTCATTTTGTTCCTTTTTAAATTAATGTTTTAAGTGTTACCAGTTTATTCCAATCAAGATGGCTTCAGGTGTGCCATACTTTTGTCATAAGTAAGGCTGTTAGCGCTCTAGTTGTTCTTTAGAACACTCTGGGAAGCTGCAGTAGAACACAAAGGAATCAACTGACAGTCTCTGCCATTGTTGGATGTACATGTTTTACTGAGAATGTCAGACTTCATTCTCACATGACTGAGAAAGATAATGTGAATTTACAGAAAATATGCTCTCATTTTAGCTTCTGGAGCACCTTCCAAAACTATATGGGACAAGCATGTGAAAATAGTTTTCTCTCAAACATGACTCATGATATCCCAGCAGAAGGTTTTTCACAGGGTAAAATCACCTTAGAACACACCACAATTCCTGAAATTAGTATGGTACCATCAACAAATGAATTCTAATGTAACTAAAGTCTGTTATCACCCTTTATAGTTCTCCTTTTGGTAACCCTCAAAATCTTCGATTCACTACAATGCATTTCAATGGGGTACTATCATTTATATTGGTCCCAAGATGGCTGCCAGCAATTCCAGGATGAAGTGCTGACAGCCAATCAGATCTCACGATGACATGTGTGGTTAGGCTCCGCACAGATATATATGTGTTTTTACTTTTGATTTTCTCAGCAACTACTGAACGGATTTACACCATTTAACAAAAAGGGTTCTTTCTGAACCAAGAACTACCTCTTTGCCAAATTTTGTGTAATTCCATTCAGCAGTTCGGGCTGTAGCCGTGGCTAAAGTTTCCTATGGGAAAATGAATGGGGAAAACACGTTATGGGACCCCTCTTTTTTCTCAACCCCCGCTTGACGAATCACCTCGAAACTTTCAGGGTAGGAGCGGACCGGAGCAGGCCATAAAGTTTGAAAATTTCGCGAAGATTCGTCAACCGACGCAAGAGTTATTTCAAATAGAATGTTGCGGATTTCCTATGGAAAATAGGTCCTAACTATAACTATCTACTGGCGACCGCCAGTAGATAATATATATATATATATATATATATATATATATATATATATATATATATATATAACAATGTTTATTACAACCATATGAAAGTACACAATATAATTACAATTTTCTTCATAACGATATTGTATACAAAAAAACTGTATTCTTACTTTTGGAATTCTGTTACACTATATTTTTGCAGTAGTGATATTTTTGACAACATATTTAGGTCACATGATATTTTGGAATCAATATTTGTTTCAGTTACCATATTTAATATGTGCCCATTTTGAAATTGTCCCTGGGCGTGTCCATAATCACACTCTGAGAATGTGCATTTTTCCATGAAGAAGGCTGTTGCCCCCCCCTCCCCCCCCCAACTAACTACCTTTCTTCACTCTTGTAAAAAAAACACAAGCCTTGGTTAAGAATTTCTGTTTTACACTCCAAATATAAAAGGTTGGTTCTCAAATGGATGCTTCAACTTTTGGAAAGTTTCCCATGTTTCACCTGGGCACATTTTGAGAATGTTTCTTTCCATAAAGAGGCTAATGTACCACTGCCAGTGTGACATTTTAGGTCGAGCCTAGAGTCAGTGCACATGCGCTGCTCTGTGAGGCATTTTGTATTCCATGTGTAATGTTTGAACATGCCCACCACACGCCCACTGCCTTTCATTGGTTGCACGGGCTGCCTTTGCAAATTCCATCATTTTCATTGGTACATAGTGTAAGTTTGTGCCGCCTTTGGGCTGTTTTGTTCCCGCCCTGGCGATCTCCCCTTCTACAGGGATCCCTTTACTATGGGCCATATGTTCTGTTTCAACTAACTATATTTTCTTTCTGCCCACTCCTTGCTGGCACACGGCGGCGCTACTGGCAGTTTGCTTAATCTCCCCATGCCTTCTCCCAACAACACCTCCTGCCCCTCGCAGCTTTTTTTAGGCTGCTCGTGTCTTCGGTGCAGCTTGTTGACTAATGTGTCATGGTGTTCTGATTAGGTGTAAGCAGTCTCAGAGAACTCTGACTGGTACCACCAAACCACAGGGATTTTGCTGAAGTTGACATACGTCCGGGTTCTTGAGAACAGCGGATACACTTGTGGTTTGTGTAACAGGTACTCCTCACCGGCTACATCTGGGACTATTGTTTATTTATAGTTATTTGTATAGTGGCCTCGCATTGCTTCTAGGTGCTGCTGAGATAGCTAGAGGAGAGCTAAAGGGGGGGAGATCAGAGGTTAGAACAGAAAGGCTTTCAGTTGTTTTCTGAATGTCAGCTAGTTGTTGAGTTGTGAAGGGTTTGAGGCATGTTGTTTCGCATGTTAAGTCCAACTACTTAAATGGACTGGTCATTTCCTCGAGACTTGCAGTTTGTTAAAGGAAATACGGAAACGTTGAAGTTGTTGGAGAGGAGTTTCCTGGGAGTATTTTTTTTTATTTAAAGAAAAGTGTTCTGCATGTATTTGATGCAGAACTATCGAGACATTTAAACATGAGGTGGAGTGTTTTGAAGGTGACCCACTTGTTACCCCCAGCCAGTGGAGGCTTCCGCGATGCTGCACAACAGCTTGCAATTTGTCCAGGTCATAGATAAGGCCTGCAGCAGTTTTCTGGGCCTCTTGACATCTGTTAATTTTGTATGCAAGCATTCCTATAAAGATAGAGTTTTAGTAGTTCAACCAGGATTTTACTAGAGCCCCAACTAGCCAGGGGTGGTGGTCTTTGAGTATGAATAGTAAAGTGTTTTTCTTGGGGTGGGATGTAATTTTAGTTGGTGGAATGAGGCGTTAAACACTGTTCCTATTTTGGAGTTGAGCGTCCCAGAGTTTGCCTCGATTTCTAAAGTGCCACCATGTGGGTGATACTGGAGGTTTACTGGAGTTTTTTGTTTTGTTTTATATAGCGCAAACTCGACCCGATGGTATCAGAGCGTCAGTTACGGAGGGGCACATTCATTTTTCTGGTAGGTACATGGAGATTAAGTGATTTGCCCAGAATCACTGGATGTTGAGCGTCCCTGCCGAGACTCGAACCCGGTTCCCCAGCTTCGAGGTTGACCGCTCTAGCCGTTAGGCCACATCCTTTGTGACAAAACAGTTTCATGCCAGTGGTTGTATGGACATCCCTGTTTTCCCTCTACTGAGTGAATTACTCACTGAAAAGAAATGTGTTTCTCGGCCCTAAAGTATAGTAAATTAGGGACAATTGGGAATGATCTATTTAACACGCTACAGGGCTTTAGTTTCCTGCCATATTTTCCGTATTTGTGTTAGCCAAGGTCGCCTTATGTAGTTCTGCGATGGTGCCAGTACGACAAATGTTTTATCATCTAATTGTGGATGTAACTGCCTGCTATATAAAATGTATCTTTTGAGCCGTTGTAAGTCGTGTCATCGGTTTGCATTAAAAACGGTTAACCCAAACACGCCACTTTTTAATTACTTCAAGATGATTGCCAAATTTAAAAAAAAAAAAAAAAAACTTTTTTCCTTGTTATTCATCTACATTTCCCGCATGCTCTCTGCCTGTAATTCTCAATTAACAGGTGTCATCCTCAAAGTACATAGCTTGTATTCCTTTGAGCGTAGTGAACGTTGTGAATCGTGCTGAAGTTGATAGGTTAATAATGACAGGGTCCTTCCTGTTCTAAAGGAGGAATGTGACCTAATTTGCGGTACATTGAGCAAGGGTTTATGTCAGTGGCTGCAATGGCTGAATTAAAAAAATAGATTTAAAAGTCGCACAATATCCGGTTATGATAAAGCAAACACTAAAACTAGTGTTTAGACTTCTGCTGGTGAAGTAATCTGACCGGGAGGACGAACACCGAAAACCAATGGGCTGATGTAAAATGCCATGTAGTTTGACTAGGCAGGGTGTAGCCTGTTTTCCTGGTAGACAGTTACACTCTGTGCCCATTCTTTTCATTCCTGGACAGTGGACACCAACTTTCGATTGCACAATGCCTAGCATGTGGAATGATGAATATGAAAGGACGTGGCGGCAGGGTGTGGTTGTTCACGAGCCACCAGAGGCAATGGGTGGTGCTGTTTTTAGGTAGAAGCGTAGACAGCACAGCTGCCTGGTTTGCTGATGCCATCTTGGGGACATTCCGAAAGCTTAACTGGGAATGCATTCCTCCCATTGCTTACCATTGGCTTTGTGGTTTGTAACTCAACTGTGCTTGCTTTCTATTTGCTGGCTTTTTCTGTTTTAGGCTGCCCAGCTTCAGTTCGGCCCTTCCCTGGCCCAATATCTATTTACTGCATTCTTCCACTAGTACTCGCTTTCTGTAAACAGGGCTTCAAGTCTTGTTCTTATGTTGCCACATTTGCTGTGCATTCAAATACAGAGATCAGATGTCAGGCTCAGTCTTCCGAGGGAGCTTGGTGTTTACTTTTCTTTCTCTAACTTCAAAGTAAGAAGATTTGTGTGAGAATCATGCTGACTACTGAGGGTGTGCTGGAGGAAGGCTTGACAATATTTTTTTCTAGCACACAACAACATTTTAAAGTCTGTATAATAACTGTGCAGATATTTCAGAATATATCAGGAGTAGGGAAGCACAAATGAAGCACATTTTATGGTAATTCTGAAGTGTGATGGAAACAAATATTTGAAAATGATCAAAACAAGCCCTCTACACCACTTCACTCTATGCCTCTCTACTCTGCACCTGCACTCTTGACCACTCTAGTTTAGACCACTCTACTCTGCACCACTCTACGCCACTCCACTCTTCACCCCTCCACTCTATACCACTCTAATCTTCACTCTGACTCTGCCACTGCACTCAAAGCCACTTCACTCTATGCCACTGCACTGTACTCTGTACCACTCCACTTCATGCCAGCGCACTCTATGTGCCCTCCAATCTAATCTGCACCATTGCACTCAAGGTCACTGCATTCTACGCTACACCACTGAATACCACCATACACCACTCCACTCCTCTCTGGGCCACTGCAATCTATGCTGCATCAATCCACTCTGCGCCGCTCCACTTTACTCTAATCACTGTACTCTATGCCATTTCACTCTACATCAACGTACTCTACACCACTTTACTCAAATCCAATACTCTACACCACTGCACTATACACCAATCTACTCTGCACCACTGCACTCTACGCCACTACAACAATCTACGCTATGCCAGTGCACTCTACGCCACTCTGCACCATTGAACTATAGGTCACTGCACTCTATGCTACTACTCTACACCACTGTACTCTATGCCACTGCCCTTTATTCCACTCTACTCTGCACCACTGCACTCTACACCTCCCTACTCTGCACTACTGCACTCTACACCATGCACTCTACACCACTCCAATCTAGGCTACTCCACTCTATACCACTCCACTCTATGCCATTCTACTCCGCAACACTGCTCTCTATCCCAATGCACTATACTCTGTACCATTCCACTCTATGCCATTGCACTTTGCACCACTACTCTATGCCACTTCACTCTACCCTGCTCTACCCTACTCTACCCCCACTCCACTTTGCTCTGAAATAATCTATGCTGCACCACTCTTTTCTCCATTTTGCACCACTCTTTTCTCCATTTTGCACCACTCTTTTCTCCATTTTACACCACTCTTTTCTCTATTTTACACCACTCTTTTCTCTATTTTGCACCACTCTGAGCCACTCTATTCTGAACCACTGAATTTTCCACCAATGCACTCTACACCACTGCACTGTACACCAACTACTCTACACCACTCTATGCTAGTGGTTCCCAGCCTTTTGACTCCTGGGGACCCCACTAACTCCCTACTGGAAGCCAGGGACCCCCAAGCAATTTGTACTATTTAAATTTCAAACCTTAAAACAGTAATTTGCAAAAAATACACAAACCAGTGCACACCAAACAAATTCTCTAATTACTAAAGACTTGATGACTTTATATTGACAAAGTCAATATAGCGGCCATGCTTATTTATTTATTAATTTTGTTTACTAGCGCCCATGCGGCGCTTTCACATTCATAGAGGCTGCACCCCTGTCTTTAGACGAGTCACATCTAAAGAAAGGTGCGCAGCCGATATTAAAGTGAAAGCGCTGCATGGGTGCTTTTACCAAAAAAAAACATCTGTTTGTCAACTTAACCAACATATACTTTTTTTTGTCAAAGCCCTCAATGCTACGGTTTGACTTTAATGTCGGCCACAACCCTTTCTTTAGACGCGGCTTGTCTAAAGAAAGGGGAGCGGCCTTGTAGAATGTGAAAGCGCTGCATGGGCGCTAGTAAAAAAACAAATAGTTGCAATGCAATAGGTCTCGCATTAGCAAGAGTTTAAGCCAATAGCTCAAACTCTTGTAAATGCGAGACCTATTGCATTGCAAATACTTGTTCTACTCTTGCACAAAGGACAGCTAGCCCCATTCTTCAAATCCACTTACAGAATTTGTGCTCACAAACACAGTAAATGTTTTAAGTGTGTTAACCAAGGTTTACGTACATATATACAGGTATTTATAGAATGTGAGCCTGGGTAGCTAGAAAGAGCCCCAAGAGCAGGTAGAAGAAATACTTTGAGAGAAAGAAGAGTTTTGTGAGGAGAGGACCAGAGGACCATTGCATTCTCAAATTATAGAGACAAAAAATATAAAGATGACTCAGTTCTTAAATCTATTTCTCTGTTGCAATAATCTTAAAGGGTCAGCATGGGGAGTTTGTTGCAATAAGAATACAGTTTTATCTTCCTTAGGGAGACGAGAGTTCATAAGATGGTGGCTAGAAAAGAAAATGAGAACTCAGATTCTTGGATTTTTAAGAAAGTGTGGACATTTCTGGATGAACACAGTTTAAATCAGTTAATGCTGCATTTGAAGTGGGATTAATAGATATGGGATAATTTCAGTCTATCTCTGGTGGTGGTTTGAGTACCACTATTATCACAACATCTCATGTGCATATATAAAGTATACATTCACGCCTGGGAGTATCTTGGTGCTGAATACCATATGTTTATTGTTATGCAAGTAAATGGTGCTTATTGTATGAACCTTGGAAGGATGAAAGGATGAGTAGAAGCACCAGGATACAAACATGTCAGAGAGAGCTTAAACAAATATCCCTCAAGTGGATTAATTAGTTTAATAAGCCACCAGACTAACACGATCTGTATGGGTTCTTCAACATAGCTATCATGACACCCATCACTGTGGAGACTTGACTATGACTGTAATCACACAATATCTCCATGGGGACTTGATCATGACTATAATCACACACTATCTCTGTGCACTATCCCTGTGCATCCCTATATTCATACACTATCTCTTTGGGTACATGCGCATCCTTACATTCACACACTATCTCTGTAGGGACCTGGGCATGTCTATAATACACACTATCTCTGTGGGGACCTGTGCATCTTTAAATTCACACACTATCTCTGTAGGGACCTGGGCATGTCTACAATAACACACTATCTCTGTGGGGACCTGGCATGTCTATAATCACACACTATCTCTGTGGGGACCTGTGTATCCCTATAATCATACACTATCTCTGTGGGGACCTGGTCATGTCTATAATCACACACTATCTCTGTGGGGACCTGTGCATCCTTATATTCACACATTTTCTCTATAGGGCCCTGGGCATCTCTACAATAACACACTATCTCTGTGGTGACCTGGGCATGTCTATAATCACAAACTATCACTGTGGGGACCTGGGTGTGTCTATGATCACACACTATCTCTGTGGGGACCTGGACATCCCTATAATCACAAACTATCTCTGTGGGGACCTGGGCATGTCTATAATCACACAATATCTCTGTGGGGACCTGGACAGCCCCATAATCACAAACTATCTCTGTGGGAACATGGCCATGTCTATAATCACACACATTTTCTTTGACGAGCGTTGTAATACTATAGTCACACACCAACTCTGTGGGGACCTGGACACCTCTATAATCTCACACTATCTCTGTGGGGACCTGGGCATGTCTATAATCACACACTATCTCTTTAGGGACAGTGGTAATACTATAATCACAAACAATCTCTGTGGAGACCTGGACATCAATATTATCAATCACACACTATCTTTGTGGGGAATTGAGCATGAGGTTTATCACACACTATCTCTGTGGGGACCTGGGCATGTCTATAATCACACACTATCTCTTTAGGGATAGTGGTAATACTATAATCACACACTATCTCTGTGGGGACATGGACTTCAATATAACCAATCACACACAATCTCTGTGGGGACCTGTGCTTCACTATAATCCCACAATATGTCTGCAGGACTTGGGCATGACTATAATCACACACTATCTGTGACTCCACCTCAGCATCACTATAATCACATGCCATGTCTGCAAGAATCTGAGCATGATTATTATAATACACCATTTCTCCAGGAAACTGAACATTTCTATCAAAACCCTCTCTATATAGGGAGTTAAACATGACTATCATAACAATTTTTATATGGGGACTTGAATATGATTGTAACCACCCACTCTCTGAAGACTTAAACATAACTACAATTATACACTATCCCTGAGGGGAACTTGAATATGAATATAATCACACTCTATCTCTATGGGAACTTTAGAGTGACTATAATTAAATGCTATATCTGTGGACACCTGGGCACAACTGTAATGACATACTATTTCTGCATGAATGTCAGCATAAGTATCATTGTATGCTATGTAAGACTTGACCATGACTATCATAACACTCTCTATGTGGGCACTTAAACATGATTATAATCACACACTATCTATGCGGGGACTTGAACATGACTGTAATCACACACTGTCTCTGTGGGGACCTGGGAATTACTATAATAACACACTGTTTCTGCATGAACTGCAGCATGACAATCATTGTACACTATCTCTAGGGGTACTTGAATGTGACTATAACCAGACACTATGGGGTCGATTCCGATTCGGGCCGGAAATTTCACCGACCGAGCCGGACCCGGAGAGATTTCCGACCGAATCGGACCCGTGCAGTCCGACCGAACGAGTACGATGCGTCCGTATGTTATCGGACTCGAGTCGGTCGGACTCCCATTGAAGTCAATGGGAGCCGGTCGTACAACGCGTACGCGGGCTCCCATTGACTCAATGGGTGCGAGTCGGACAAGGGCGCCCCTACAGCGGGTACGCGGCGAAGCGATTCGCGCCGTACACGCACAGGTAGGGGGACCCATGGGTCCCCCCTGTGTGCGACTCGCGCGGCTACGCGTACAGGGGGTTTGACACGGACCCCCAAAGTACGGCTCCGACAGCTCTTACGAGCCGGAGTGCGCGGCTCGGTCGGACTGCTCGCGGCGCGCATCGTACTTACCCGGCCGGGAAACGTCTCCATTGCGCGGTGCGAGTCGAGTCCGAGCGAGTCGGTCGGAGCGGTTCGAGCCGGGAGCGAGTCGGTCGGAGCGGTCGGGACGCCCGGACGAGTCGGTCGGCGATTTCGCATCGTACTCGCTCGGCCGGACCCGCGTACGGTTCGGTCGGGAAACAGGGCTCCGAATCGGATCCGGTAAAGCCGAATCCGATTCGGAGCCCTACCGGCCGAGATCGGAATCAGCCCCTATATCTCTGGGGACCTGGACATGACTATAGTAATCAGGCACTATCTTTTGGAGGATTTGAGAATGCGTATAATGACATGCTATCTGTGTGGCAAACCTGGGCGGCACTCTAATGACACACTATCCCATGTGACTTCAACATAACTATCATCACACACTATCTCTACAGAGAATTGAGTATTATTATTATAATCACTCACCATCTCTGCGGGGGCTTTAACATAAATATAATCACACTCTGTCTATGGGGACTTGAGGGAGACTATAATTAAACACTATGTCCGTGGGAACCTGAGCATCAATATCATCATGCACTATCTCTGTGGGGGCTTGAAAATGACAATCACAACACACTCCCTATGTCAGCTCTTGAACATTACTATAATCATTTGCGATATCTTTGGGGGCTATTACTGTACAGCCACACCAAGACGATGGTAAAGTTGATGCAAAAAACTAGGTAATTTCAACTTGGCTTTCCCATCTGACCAAATTGCATGCTCTTTGGCCTCTATATTAATGTAACTATTCGTTGGATCCTTATCCCTTAATGTTTGTGAGAACTCAGCAATAGACTAGATATCTGTGAATCCCTTTCCATGGACTTTATATACTATAGTTTCTACTGAGAAATGCGTTATCATCAAAATCCATTTGCTGGATGCTTATAGGACACAAAGGGCTATTCATATATGTTTAAACTATCATGTAATATAGGTAAAGCACTGAAAAATAACATTTAGCCATTTGTTTGTGAATGTTTTTAATCACAAAAGATAATTATTGAGTAAGTCCCCGCAAGGATGGTAACACACGTTCAAGTCCCCACAAAGATGGTTCTGTGCGCGCGATTAAATAATCATATATTCGCAGATTTGAAGCAGGATCCTATATAATGAATTTTTTCTTAACATTTTTCTGTTATTGGTATGTTTTAAAAACATTGGGAAAGGTTAGTCCCCACAAGGCAGGTGTGCACACATAGTCCCCACAAGGATGGTAACACGTGTGTGTGTGTGTGTGTGTGTGTGTATGTGTGTGTGTATATATATGTGTGTGTGTGTATGTGTATATATATATGTGTGTGTGTATATATATGTGTGTGTGTATATATATATGTGTGTGTGTATATATATCTCCTTGAGCGAGTCATGACTTTCCTCACCTCCTTTTTTGTTGTTATTTTTGGGGGGATTGATACCTCAAATTGTTCTGATTCATATGTCAGTAAAGGAACCATTGTTGTCTTTATTTCACAGTGTACCCAGACTTCTGTTCCCAATAGATTGCCCTGTTTCTATTTACACTCACACTAACTATGCTTTTTGTATTAATTTACTCAAACTTATATGATGTAGTGGTGGTGTTGGGTACTCATTAACAAATTTATAACCTAAACTTCCTGCACAACCCAACTCCCACCCTTATTAGAGTACGTTTCATCACAATTTTAGCCTGTTTTGGACCTTTCACTTGTCTACACTAGCATGCCAAATCACCCCAGTGCAGGCCACTGTCTTTACCTAGCTGCTATCTTATCTTTACTGCTCCAACACAAATGTTACCCCCTCATTCTCATTGCAAGCCACTCGAGATTTTCCTATTCTCCACCTCTTTTAGCTTACTTCTCAACTAAAAATCAGCAGCTCTCATTCTGTCCACTCATGATCCACATGGTCATCAACATATTCCATGTGTAAGTCTCACCTCAAATATCATTATTTCAGATAGAAGTAGCTTCAAACATAATGCACAACTTTCTGAACTATACTCACAACTTGTTAATCCACATTTTATGCATTTGACTCTGCTGAATCAATAAACATGTCTTCATTTGGCCAACATCTTAAACATTGTTTGACACACAACTCTTTTGTTTAGCCTCAAAGCCCATCCAGACTCATAGCCTGATAATTGACAGTCTTCTTACTCTCCAAAATCTACGCGATAATAAAAACACTCAACACTGTACTTACATTGAGCAAATACATTTTCTTCCACCTTCTCTCACAGGTCACTTATTTAAACATAAGACCTTTGTCTCAAAATCACCCTATGAATTCATCCACATTCTCTGATCAAACAACTCACCCTGAGTCCTGTCTAGCCCTTTATCGTTGCCAGTAATTTATTTTAGTCCTTTCATCTAGTTTTTTTAAGTAAATAAAAACTCTTGCCTGCGTGGCGACAAGAGTTATGTTTCCTGAGTGGTTTTAGCGAGGTTCTCATTCTATCTCCGAGATCATTCTTTCTCAATCTTTATTCAGGGTTGGATGATTGCCAGTAACAGAGGTTCATGTCTCCCACTTTCTGAGGTGTTTCCAGAAGCCACAATGTGACTACACACTGAAATATGTAGTAGGTAAATGCTCGCAAAATTTTGACACCTTCTCAGGAGGAAAGAACTTAAGTTGTAAAAAAAAACTTCTTGCTGATGTAGCCTTCACTCGGTTGGAGAAAACCAGGAATCCAGATGAAGAAGTCCCAAGAGTGAAGAGTGAAGAGTCAGGATCAGCAAGTGGAGAGAGTGAGGAAACAAGCAAATGAAGACGGCTTTATTGTGATATTGTGTATCAGTGCCATTTTACAGTGACTGGTCTCTAAAGCTCAAAATGTTAAAAAAAAAAAAAGAAATTATTTTCATTTTCCCGATTAATCCCCAAGTTCATACTTTCCCCCATTTTTTTTATTGGGGAACCCTGTCAATGCCCACCTCAGACAACAAACCTTTGTGTTCTCTTTAATTTCAGAATGAACATGGAATGCTTTATTACCTCAACAGCCACTGTGACATTGTTGGAAATGGCCCTTTCTGCAGGGTCATCTCCAAACATTTTGCCTTCCTCCTGCTACTTATTGCTAAATTTGTTTTTGATGGCCTTAGGACTTTGTGCACTTTACCACTGCTAACCAGTGCTAAAGTGCTTGTTCTCTCTTCTCAAAACATGGCAACATTGGCTCATGCCCAATTGGCATATTCAATTTACTTATAAGTACCTAGTAAGGTGCTCTACATGTGTTCAGGGCCTGTGAATTAAATTCTACTAGTCTGCATGCAGCAATGATTGTGCCACCCACTTAAGTAGCCCTTTAAACATGTCTCAGGCCTGCCACTGAAGGGGCTGTTTGTGCATTTGTATACCGTCAAGTCGACCAGGCAAAATAATCCTTGTTATAACCCTTCCTTTTTAATACATATGTC
This sequence comes from Calotriton arnoldi, assembly GCA_963921515.1. NCBI lineage: Eukaryota > Metazoa > Chordata > Amphibia > Caudata > Salamandridae > Calotriton > Calotriton arnoldi. The sequence goes on from CAWUFW010021586.1 coordinate 61,054, forward strand.
ACCCCTAGGGTAGCCCCTGGACAGCCCCAAGGGTAGGGTGCAGTATATTTAAACGGGGGGCATGTTCTTTTAAGTTTTACATGTCCTGGAAGTGAAAAACTCTCCAAATCGTTTTCACTGCTGCAAGGCCTATCTCTCCAATAGGATAACATTCAAGTTGCCTTATTCCATTTTATAAGTGTAATTTCCAAATAGAGAAGAGATGGCGGATTCATGGTTGGTGTCTCTGGAATCCTAATTTAAAATCCTAACCTATGGTGAAGTCAGATTTCAAATTACAATTCAGAAAATTCCACTTTTAGTAAGTTGGCATTTTCTTGCCTTAGCCATTTGGTGCCTCCAGCCTGTCTCTGGTAACATGACTGAGTGTAGTTCACAGTTTACAGTTGGGCTTTGTGTATTCCTCCTAGATGGCAACACACAATGGAAGTTTAGGGGTGTCTGGGTGGGCCATCATTGGCAGGATGGAAGGGAGGAGCTAAGCCCAACCTCATTTATACTTGAATAGGCTATGTCCTGTCTCCACACAAAGGGCTTTACAACACTGCATTGTTGAGAAGCTTTTCCAACCTTCAAGAACCAGTACACCAGTGTATAAAAGAAGGGCCTCAGACACAACCCCTTCAGCACAATTCTGGACCTGTGGATACTCTGCTAGGAAGAAGGACTGCTGTGCTGCTACAAGTACCGTCACTCTGCTGGACTGCTGCTCTGAATGAACTGCTGCCCTGCTGTGCAGACCTGCTGCCTGCTACCCTCTTGCATGGGTGAGAAGGACTGGACCTGCATCTCTTGAACCCTGGACCTATAGTGACTTCAAGGGCTAGTTAGCTGGCCTCCTGATCAGAAGCCTCAGGGGCATAACAGGCTTCCAACAACCTCGAACCCAGCACTTGGACTCTGCCATCTGTAAATCCTGCCGTCCCAAATGGAGTCATCCCAGTCCTGGACCCATGGAAGTGGGCCTGAAGGTGCTTCTACCAAGCCCTGTTGAGGTCCTCCTCGAACCAGCGCGAAGCCCCGCAAAGCCTCACAGCACAGCTGCCAGCTCATCGGAACAGACACACAGTGACACCATGTCCAACAAAGCCTCTCCACACAGCTCACCGGGACCAAAGCAAGAAAAAGCCCACAAAGCCTTGCCGCACCGCTCCCTGGGACCGACGCAAAGCAACACCGAGTCCTGCACAGCCTCGCCTCATAGCTTCTCGGAGCCTACGCCGGACAACGCAAAGCCTCGCAAAGCAATGCCATGCAGACTGCGCACTAGGATTTAAGGTACTGTGTACAGCGGGCCCAAGTGGGTCCCTGTAACCGGCCTGCGTTCCATCGTGGTTTGCCTGCACTTGTGACTTTGTGCCGGTCCTGCATGACCAGATAACCACAGTTGGTGATGTGTGCTTTTATGTGCTATTTTCACTGAAATCTTTAAAATTGCATATCTCTGGTCCTACGAAGTGGATTTTTGTTGTGTTAGTCTTGTTTTATTTAATACATTGAGATACATTTTTCTAATGGTGTGGGATTTTTTTGTGGTGTTTTCACTGTTTTACTGTTTAAAGTGTTGCTCAGATACTTTGCACATTGCCTCTAAGTTAAGCCTGACTGCTCTGTGCCAATCTACCAGGGGGTTAAGCACAGGTTAATCTGGAGTTTGCTTGTGCCTTACCCTGACTAGGATTGTGGTTGCTGCTTGACCAGGCATGATTGTAGGTACCCCGCTTTTAACGTGGTGGCACATGCTGTGTGTCTTAATACTGCCCTCACTCACACTATTGTGTGACATGCTTCATCATAGGGCTGCTTACAATACACCCCGGTGCAGCCAATGCCTGGGGTGGAGCAATAGGGTTGGGGAAGACAATGCAACACAACCCGGGCCGGTTAAAAAAAGATTTTGGCAGGATTCGCAGTGGATCTGCTAATCCGGCCGAAAATGTTTTTAAAAATGAAGCGCAGGCTCCCGCACTTCATTTCCTTTAAGCCCCCGGGTGGGCCAGGTCCAAGGGACAATAGAAATCTTTTTTTAAAAAATACTTTTTTGGCCCTGGGGGTCCTCCTGAGCAGGACCTAGGGGGGGGTCAGGGTGTTTCGACCCTGACCCCTTTTGTTGTTTTTTAACATTTTTTCGCCTTTGTTCTTGTGACTCGGTTCAACAGAGTCACAAGATGGCTGCCAACACTTCCTGGTTTGAAGTGTTGGCAGCCAATCAGATCACAGGCTCCAGATATATGGATATCTGAGAAATGTTTAAATTTCTCAGGAACTACTTAATGGATTTACACCATTTAACAAAAAGAGTGCTTTCTGAACCAAGAGCTACCTTTTTGCTATTTGTTGTAATTCCGTTCAGCAGTTCGGGCTGTAGCCGTGTCTAAAGTTTCCTATGGAAATTAACATAGAGAAAAAGATTTTGGGATTCTCGGCCCCCGCTTGATGGATCACCCCGAAACTTCAACACAACAGCTGAAGTGAGTGGGCCATTAGTTTTGAAAATTTCGCGAAGATTCATCAAATGATGCCAAAGATATTGGCAAAAGAAAAAACGCTTTTTCAATAGAAACGAGGTCCTAACTATAACTACCTACTGACGAACGCCAGTAGGTAATATATTATAGTATATTTGATATTCTGAGATTTAACAGTTTTATTTATATTATATATTACATAAAATAAAACCATAAAAAATACAAGCAATTGAATAAGAATAATTATAGCAATTAATGTAGAAACTAAATAAAACATTTAAAATTAGAAAATACAGAATATAAAATTACAAAAAACTATAAATATTAAAATAAATTAATAATATAAACAAATAATATAAATTGCAAGAAAATTAAACAATTGATGCTATAAAATATAGTCAACTAATATTATGAAAACTGTTAAATCTAAGAATATCAAATATACTATTCCTCTCTAGTTTCTGCAACAGTAGTGATGGAATTCATAAGGGTTACGCTAATTATTCCTGCTCCAGTCACCACAATAAAAAGGAAAGTGTTGGAATTCGGAGGAGTTAGATTTTCTATTTCTACTCTATTCAGTGCAACAGTAGAGAAAGCATTGGACTTCGGAAGGGTGAAATGGACTATTTTCACTCCAGTCGAAGCAGCAGTAGGGAAAGCAGTGGATTTTGGAGGGGTGAAATTTACTATTCCCACTCCGGGCTACCCAAAAGTATGGAAAGTGTTGGACTTTGGAGGGGTTTAATTTACTATTCCCACTTCAAACAACCCAACAGAAGGAAAAGCGTTGGATTTCGGAGGGGTAAAATTTACGATTCCCACTTCAAACAGTGCAATAGTAGGGAAAGTGTTGGATTTTGAGAGGGGTAAAATGTATTATTCCCTCTCCAGTGTGTGCAACAGTAGGAAAAGCGCTGGATTTCAGATGGGTGAAATTTACTTCTCCCACTCCAGTTAGCACAACAGTAGGGAAAGTGTTGGACTTTGATGGGGTAAAACTTTCTATTCCCATTCCAGTCTCTGCAACAGTAGGGAAATTCTTGAACTACTGCAGTCTAAGCAAAAGTAAGGAAAATACTTCACTTCAAACACATTACATATGAGTACCCCATCAATGTTTAAAAAATAATAAAGTCTAAATAAAACAACATATAAATTAATTTAAAATCTATATATATTCAAAAAACTAAAAACAATCAATTTACATATTTATTATTAAAAAATATCAATTCATAAATAATTGTTACTAATTAACTTCCCACCCTGTACTCTTACATACCTAGCAGTCTGCACCTCAAATACAACTAAACAAATAGCTATTCAATAACTTACATATTTAAAATAAATTAAATAATTTAGAATTAATAGTTAATTAATAATTAATTATTGCTAAATTAACTTCCCACCCTAGACCCATACAAACCTTGCATCCCACAAGTAAAAGGTAACTCAAATAAGTGTAGCACAGTTTACATATTTGATAATTAATCAAAGAATTAATTAACAATTAATAATACATTTTTAATTCATTGTTATTTAAATAACTTCCCACCTTGTACCCCTACATACACAGCATCCCACAACTATAATGTAACTCAAATAAATATAGCTGAATTTAGATAAATTGGTAGTAAAATAATTACCAATTAATATGTATTTGTTAATTATTATTACTTAATTACCTTACCACCCTATATCCCTGCAAAACTCGCAGCCCACACCTAAAATATAACAAAAATATTTAATTATCACATTTATATAATTAATAATCAATTAAGTAATAATTAGTAAAATAGTAATTGTTAAATAAGTATTACCTAGCAACCCACACCTAAAATATAACTAAAGTAAATCAGTATCACATATTTTACATAATTAATACCAATCACATAAATAATAATAAATTAATAAATTAATAATCATTAGTTTTTGCTTCATAAACTTCACACCCTCTCCCCCTACAAACCCGCTACGACACTATAAATGACTATTAACATTTAAATAAAAAATTACAAAATACATATTAAAAAAATGTATAACAATTACACAAACAATAGTAACACATAAAATTAATATATGAACTAAAGCATATTAAAATAATGTTAAAACACTATAATCTTTGCAATTATAGTATTTAAAACAATATTTAAAAAGATATTCTTAAAAACTATATTACTTACCTAAAACAATGATATTCTTGACATAATAATTTTGCATGATAATATTTTTGTGTCACCTTTTTTTCCTGATATTTGTGTCTCCCGATATTTACCACTCAATATTTTGTCCAAACATAGAGAAGGGCTGACTCATCACACAAATGACCCATAGCAGTTAAACCAAATTCGAGAGACACATTCTATCGTGAGGTGCTCTGTTGAACCTTAAGAGCAACCAAGTGTTATAGCTGTGCGTTATTTATTCTTTTGTAATAACAGAACAACAAATGAGCACTGGTTCAATCTTAACATAAAAATAGTATAAATTCATGTAATAAGAAACTGTGATATATTTTTAAAAGAAACGTTTCACACCAAAATTGGCTTTGTCTGTTTTATTTGTTAAGGTGGAATAATTAAGAAGACTTGGGGCCTGATTACGACTTTGGCGGTGTGGCAGCAGGCCGCCAGGCCAGCGCCTCACTGCCACAATGCCAAAGGCATCCGCTGAACGCCTGCCAGATTAGGAGTTTTCTCCTGTTCTGGCGGGCGGTGCTTTGCCGGTCTCAGGTGGTGAGCCTTAGAAAGGCACCGCAATGTGAATGCCTAAGCACGTTGCTGCACAGACCAAAATGCACAATGTTGTGCATTTCATTCCCTGCAGGAAAGTGGGGGTGCATACAGACCGGGGGGAACACCAGGTGCCCCCCCTGCATGCACCCCATGCACAGAGGCACCATGGGGCTCTGTAGGGCCCCCTTAGGTTCCTCACTGCCACCCTTTTCATGGCAGGTTCACTGCCATGAAAAGGAGGGCAGTGAGGAAACTCATAATATGCTTGGTGGTGCAGCAGCTGCACCTGCAGCATAGTATGGCCTCTGACTGCTGTGCCACCGTCACAGGATCAAGGATCCCAGCAGTAGCAGCGGTCCTGTGGCAGTCCCACCGCCGTTCTCATAATACGGCGGGTGGACCAGCAGTCTGGCGGTCCAGGGACCGCCACCACAGGTTCTGCGGTCTCATGGACCACCAAACTTGTAATTAGGCCTTAAGATAGTTGTTTAGAAGACATAGGGGCTGATTCCGATTCGGGCCGGAAATCTCTCCGACCGAGCCGGACCCGGAGAGATTTCCGACCGAATCGGACTCTAGCAGTCCGACCGAACGAGTACGATGAGCACGTATGCTATCGGACTCGATTCGGTCGGACTCCCATTGAAGTCAATGGGAGCCAGTTGTACGACGCGTACACGGGCTCCCATTGACTCAATGGGCACGACGCGAACAAGGGCGCCCCCTACAGCGTGTGCGCGTCGATGCGGATCGCGCCGTACATGCACCTGTAGGGGGGACCCATGGGTCCCCCCTGTGTGCGACTCACGTGCCTACGCTTCCAGGGGGGTCCGACACGGACCCCCAAAGTGCGGCTCCGACAGCTCCTTGGAGCCGGACTGCGCGAGTCGGTCGGAGCGGTCGCGATGCGCATCGTACTTACCCGGCTGGGGAACGTCTCCATAGCGCGGTGCGAGTCCCTGTGCGAGTCGGTCGGAGCGGTCGGGTCCTGCGTACGAGTCGGTCGGAGATTTCGCGAGCGCACGCATCGTACTCGCTCGCCCGGACGCACGTTCGATTCGGTCAGGAAATAGGGCTCCGAATCGGATCCGGTAAAGCCGAATCCGATTCGGAGCCCTACCGGCCGAGATCGGAATCGGCCCCATAGTAGTAATCAAATAGTCGTACTTTTGGGTTCTTTACAGGCATCTCACTTCAATAGACCAGATGAATGCATGGATAAGCCTACTAAATATAATTTTGGTTTTGGTTAAATTCATCCTGAGACCATTTTCTTTGCAATATTGAGAAATGAATTCCATAACATGCTGAAGCCCTATTGTTATTACTATTAGGTCCTCTGTGTAGGACATAATTGATATGTTGCTACCCAAACTGAAATGACAGCAATTTATCATAACAATAAAATAAAATTGCAATATGTTATAAAATGAGTGTTGCCCAAAACAGAACAATGATCAAGACTTGACAATTGTGTTCCGTTACAGGACAATCTTCTTTTTGCTAAGCCTGTCTCAGATACCACATTCCAGAAATCTTTAATATTGTTTCTCATAGTATATAGCAAATAGGGGTGCCCATGTTTATTTATCAAAGACTCTTTTTTGTTCCTCACAGTAACTATATACACGTCTTTGATGGATATCAAGCTGTTATTACAAGTTATCAAGTTTGGGGTTTTATTTAGGGCACAGAGAGCCACAAGGTAGATCCTTTTGCTTTTAACTCAATGATTACTGAATGGATGGTATTGCGCTGAAGCATCAAAATATGCTATAATTATTATGATCTGGCTTGACAATGCAGCTGCCGCCAGACAATTTTATCAGAATCACCAGGAGAGGGGCTTTGGCTCTACCCACATGTTGGGAGCCAGAAGTATGGGATTTAATTGAGCAGACGTTGTGTGCTTCCCCGGGAAAAAAGTGCTTGTGTTGCACTCCTAATTACTGTTGGAGGGTTTTCCTTTACTTAACATGGCTGCCGCATTAAAATTGGATGATGCAGCGACATGCAATGGAAACACTAATTTCTCTAGTGGTTACGTGGATCATTTTTGCTTTTTCGAGGCACTGGAAGAAAACACCACATGCCCAGACTCGCAGAGCCTTGATTGCTTGCCAGGACTACAACCTCGTTCCCAAGTACTATAGTCAGGCTCTCATGCAGTTACACTACATCTACTCCCCTCCTATGACAGGCTTGTTATTATTGTTTGCTGATCTTATGCTGTCCCAATTTACTCTCTATATATTTTTGCCTGCATAGTTATAAAGCTGTAGTCCGCACTACATGACAGTTAAAAATAAAATAAACTCATAGAACACCATTTAGAAGAGAAAAATAGGAACATAAACATCTGAAAATTGGCGAGCACAGCTATCATGAAAAATATGTGAACATGACAAATCCGATGACACACTAGTAATAGTGTCTGCTTGTTTAATGGCACTGGCCGTTATAGCAAATGGAGTGACCCAGTATCCTGGGAAGTCAATTGGTATGAGAAACAGTTGGTTCTGTTGGGTATTTCTTTATAAAACACTTAGGGGTCGATTCCGATCCCGGTCGGAGGCTCACCTAATACCATTCGGTCGGGAAAAAATCCAGGCGAATACCTGTTTCCCGACCGAACCGCACATACGTCCGAACGAGCAAGTACGATGCGCACAACTGCCCAAATCCCGACCCAGTCGCACTCACCCAATACAGGTCCTGTTCTCCGACCGAGGCGGATCCGGAATCGTAGAATCGAGCCGCACGGAAGCAAAAATGCAGCCCCGTCCGGCCGAACCCGTCGAACCCGTCGCTACGCACGGCACGTCAAAGCATCCGGTCGAGGCGCACATAAGCTCCGATTCGCGCCACAACACGATCCACGGCTACGAGACGAACACGCCAGCGACGAGGACGAGGCGAAGCAAAGAGAAAGACGAACGAGACGAACCAACCATGAATCCCTTCGTGCCGATCCTACCAATATTCTACCTCTATTACCGGAACAGGCACGGACGCGTACGGCGCAGAAGGTAAGTCAGACACCAACAACAAAAACAAACTACACGTACCCGACACATCACACACAGAGGGATGCAGAAATACCTCCAACAGCAGCACCATAGGGGCGGGATGGCCCTCACCAATGCCACACATACACATAGGGGCCTGTATGCCTACCACTACTACCACCCCTACCCATGGGGGGCTGGATGCCTGCCACTACTACCACCTCTACCCATGGGGGGCTGGATGCCCGTCACTACTACCACCCTTTCCCAGGGGGTGCCAGATGCCTACCACTACTACCACCCTTACCCAGGGGCTGCCAGATGCCTACCACTACTACCACCCTTACCCAGGGGGTGCCAGAAGCCTAACACTACTACCACCCTTACCCACGGGGTGCCAGATGCCTACCACTACTACCACCCTTACCCAGGGGGTGCCAGATGCCTACCACTACTACCACCTCTACCCATGGGGGGCTGGATGCCTACCACTACTACCACCCTTACCCATGGGGTGCCAGATGCCTAGCACTACTACCACCTCTACCCATGGGGGCTGGATGCCTGTCACTACTACCACCCTTACCCAGGGGTGCCAGATGCCTACCACTACTACCACCCTTACCCAGGGGTGCCAGAAGCCTACCACTACTACCACCCTTACCCAGGGGTGCCAGAAGCCTACCACTACTACCACCCTTACCCAGGGGTGCCAGATGCCTACCACTACTACCACCCTTACCCAGGGGGTGCCAGATGCCTACTACTACTACCACCTCTACCCATGGGGGGCTGGATGCCTACCACTACTACCACCCTTACCCATGGGGTGCCAGATGCCTAGCACTACTACCACCTCTACCCATGGGGGGCTGGATGCCTGTCACTACTACCACCCTTACCCAGGGGGTGCCAGATGCCTACCACTACTACCACCCTTACCCAGGGGGTGCCAGAAGCCTACCACTACTACCACCCTTACCCAGGGGGTGCCAGATGCCTACCACCTCTACCCATGGGGGCCTGGATGCCTACCACTACTACCACCCTTACCCAGGGGGTGCCATATGCCTACCACTACTACCACCTCTACCCATGGGGGGCTGGATGCCTACCACTACTACCACCCTTACCCAGGGGTGCCAGATGCCTACCACTACTACCACCCTTACCCAGGGGTGCCAGATGCCTACCACTACTACCACCCTTACCCAGGGGTGCCAGATGCCTACCACTACTACCACCCTTACCCAGGGGTGCCAGAAGCCTACCACAACTACCACCCTTACCCAGGGGTGCCAGATGCCTACCACTACTACCACCTCTACCCATGGGGGCTGGATGCCTGTCACTACTACCACCTCTACCCATGGGGGGCTGGATGCCTACCACCAACACCACCCCCACTCATAGGATGGACAATGCATGACACAACCAGCACACCACAACCTAGGGAATGCAAGAAAAAGACATCCCCCCAACACCATGACAAGCGTGTGTAGACTGTGTCAAATGCCTACAACACTGAACCTGACTTTGAACATACAATGTGACCCCCTATCACATGTGCCACACATATATGTGTGTGGCCCCCACAATGCAAGCAGGCCATGACCATTGTGGCAATGGGGTCCAAAACCCCATCATCACAGTGACCAAAATGTAAGTGTGGGTCCATAGCTGAAGCACATCTTGAACATTGTGGCAATGGGGTCCAAACCCCCATCATCACAGTGAGTAAAATGTAAGTGTGGGGGCCCATAGCTGAAGCACATTCAGAACATTGTGGCAATGGGGTCTAAACCCCCATCATCACAGTGACCAAAAGGTAAGTGTGGGGTCCATAGCTGAAGCACATCTTGAACATTGTGGCAATGGGGTCCAAACCCCCATCATCACTGTGAGCAAAATGTAAGTGTGGGGGCCCATAGCTGAAGCACATTCAGAACATTGTGGCAATGGGGTCTAAACCCCCATCATCACAGTGACCAAAAGGTAAGTGTGGGGTCCATAGCTGAAGCACATTCAGAACATTGTGGCAATGGGGTCCAAACCCCCATCATCACAGTGACCAAAAGGTAAGTGTGGAGGCCCATAGCTGAAGCACATTCAGAACATTGTGGCAATGGGGTCTAAACCCCCATCATCACAGTGAGCAAAATGTAAGTGTGGGGTCCATAGCTGAAGCACATTTTGAACATTGTGGCAATGGGGTCCAAACCCCCATCATCACTGTGACCAAAATGCAAGTGTTGACAAAGAAAAAGCTGCAACTGCCAAACTGCATGGATGATTCCTGGTCACAGAACATAAAACACATCAGTGGCAAAGTAGTGCATGTGTCCCATTGCAACATAGATTGGGGTAGGCAAATACTGCAGTGCAAATAAGACATACCTTTGGCCATGTGCAGACAAACAACACCCATGGGGGCTGACACTGTCAACATTCATCAATGACACAATGACAGAAGTGACCATCAGAATGCAGACCCACATATTTGCACCAATGGGCACACAAATGCAGATACCCTGTGGAGACTGTAGATGTGAGGTGAACAGATACCATACCATGGCAGCAATGGGACACACAAACCATGATCATTGTGCTGACCGATGACCTAGGAGTCCCAGGGACAGCAGGGGAAACCCACCAAACAACATACAGCCAATGGCACACCAAAGATATGCCAATGCAGTGGTGCAGATGCACAAACACAAACCGGCAGACCCACACTGCACATCAAACACAACAGGTGAGGGGGGTGCCAGTGTCCCCAGGCAACCACACAACACATGAGGAGGCCTGAATACCAATTACACAGATGTGCATACAGTGCCACACAAAGGTAACTCATGGATCCAAATCCCCTATGTGGGCAATCAGGCATTGTCCGATGAGAGGGAGCACAAATCACACATGTCACACAAGCATGTAGGAACAGCAACTGACACAGCAAGACACAGACACACCACAGCACTACCCCCAGGGCCCCCACAATGTGGTGACCCTGGGCTGCATTACAATCCCACTGTGATGACAAAGCTAAATGTTGTTCACACTGTGAACCACAGTCATGTGTCCTGAGCAACAAACTACCATCACACCTACACAAGCACAAATCAATCAGCACGGCCAGTAAGCCAAGGCCAACATGGAGGCAGGGGTCTAGCCGGGCAACAACTCCTCTGCACACACTTAACACCACACACCTCGACCTCCAACAATGTGCAGCAGTGAAGCACACATGCACTGGTGACATTGCACATGCACCCATGACAATCCCAGGGTGGTGGGTGGGAACCAAGCTGCAGAAACACATCACACATGGCCACTCAACAAGACTCCTGAATGTCTGACACACTGCACACTACGCTGTACATGGACATGACGGCAATACCACACCAACCAATGGGATCCCAGCCACAGTCACACACCAATGAAGAAGCCAAGGACACCCACAAAGAACACACATAGACAACTACCAACATTGCAGCCCGGACCCTGAGGAGTGCCAGCAGTCACACACACAACGTGTCACAATCACTGAAAGATAACACAAACTGGAAATCACATGACAGGTGTAAACAACAAGTGCCAAGGGGAATCCTGACTGTGACCCATCTGCGTCTGCACACAAACTCAGCCCTGACAGCAAACACACCTATGGGTGACACCCTGATGACCAGTAATGTGCCATGCACCCACATCACAGAGAATCCAGGGAGAAGACTTGGGGGGAACATAGGTCAACTCAGCAAGCATCACAAACAGGTACAACACTAGGGATCCCAGCATGCACAGCAAAACAGAAGTGAACACACAGACATGCTCATACAACACACACCTTGGGCGCAGGCAATGTCACAGGAGTACACACTGCCATGAGGGGACTCCACTCCTGTGTGAGGAAAGCTGTGCCATATGTTGCCTCAGTAGGGCTCCATCATGTCAGCTGAGCACTTGGTCACACAGTCAACAATTAGCACCAAATGAAGGCTCCCGTCACATCAGCCTGGTCATGGGAGTGCCAACGAAATCATCAGCACAGATCCAACACACTTGTATAGCAATGTTGCACTGACAACACAGATGAGTCCTTCCCCATTGATGCCCCAACCTGCATGTCCAGTGGAGATGGCCACACAGTCAGGGAAGTAGACGAATTGAACAATGGCAGGCACAACAGATGTGCAGGGGTAGAAGTCACAGATGTGAAATTGCTAATGTAAGTAGGAAATCCCATTGCCAAATATTGAACACATGACACCCTCAGATGCTGCTAAGGATGACATGGATACACCACAGGATAGGACACATTCCCCCTGGACCACATGTGTTCCTGCACAGTAACACTTCATTATCATGAGACCAAATATCACCATCACTGCAGCAAGGGCATGGTTAGCATCATCAACAACATGTACATCAGAAGCAAAAGCACTAGAGAACAGAAAGGTGCTTTATTCAGCATATGTGGGTCTAACAGTTGATGTCCAGCAAAAAATTAACAAAGGCCAATGGCCAGTCCAACATGAAAGTCAAAACAGGGTGACAGTGGCAGATGTCACCCTACGCATGCCTGCACTGATGAAAGCCAGGGACAATCCCCTCGGAGGGGCATACGGGGGGCAGGCCAGGCACCGCAGGGACAGGATCATGGCTCACCAGAAGGAGGCAGGGAAGGGGTGGTGGGTGCTGGAGAGCCACTGACAACTGCAGTGGAGGTGTCTGACATGGTGTGTGCCGGCACAAGTGGGGGGCATGACTCCGATGGTGAGGGTGCCGGCCAGACTGCAGGGGACCGTGCAGATGGAGTGGACAGGTTCCCCACTGCAGTGCCCAAGTCAGACAGGGTGGTAGTGGACTCCACTGCAGTGCCTACCTCCAGGGGAGAAGAATGGGGATCAGGTAAGGTGGGCAGGACAGAGGGGGAGGACACCGTCTCCACACCAGTGCCACAGACAAGCGCAGCGGGGGTGTGGGGCCGGAAGAGCAAGTGGCAGGGGGAGAAGGCCTGATCCTTTTGGGGATGGTGTATCTGTGGGTGGGGGAACCCGGGGCAGGGTGTGGTGGGGGCACCTGTGGAGTGGGGGCCTGAGGGATGGAGGAAGGAGACTTGGTGCCTGAGCTGCAGGGCGGCGGTGGGGTCTTGCTCTTCCGGGTCCAGGGTGACTTGCAGATGGGGGCATCAGTCGGTCTGCGCCTGGGGGAGGGTGTCCGGTGGCGAGGGGCACTCCGCTCCGTGTGGGTGGGCTTCCTCTTCCCCCTGAATGCTGTATCAGCTGGATCGGAGGGGAAGAGGCCGAGGTCACTGAGGAAGAGCCGCTGGGTCTTTGGGGTTGCAGGTGAGGCAACGGAGGGGCTTTGGAGGGAGAGGCAACTGTGGACTGCGCAGTGCTCGTGGATGCGTGTGTGTGTGACTGGGCCCCATCCCCTGTGAGTGTGGTTTCAGTCCCCTGACTGTGCGTGCGTGTGCGTCTTGTCTGTGGCGTGTGTGTGCATGCTGCTCGTGTCTGTGCTGGTGTGTGCCTGTGCCGGTGTGTGTGTGCTTGGGACAGGTAAGGTGCTGGGGAGTGTGGATGGGGCAGAGACAGGAGGGGTGAGGGACTGTTGGAGGAGGGACACTGCTGCCGTCAGGGAGGAGTCCATGGACCTATTGCCCCTCTGTAGGGCAGACATGACCGATGAGATGCCCTCCATGAACGACACCAGCTGAGTCAACAGAGTGGTGTGTGCATGGAGGACACTCCGCATCGCTGTCTGCCCTACATGGAGCTGGCGAAGGAGGTACACAGACTCCTCACTCAGGGCAGCAGGGGACACAGGGGCAGGGGGTGCGGTGCCTGGCCCGAAGGAGACACGCTCCCGAACATGGGAGCCTCCACGGACCTCGGGAATGGGAGCCGATGGGAGGGCGGTGGTGGTGGTGGTGGTGGTGGCGGGGACAGCAACACTAGCTGGGGTGTGGTGGCTGCTGACACCCGCCTCCATAAGGGAGTCATCCTCTGAGCTGCTGTGGTCCTCAGCTGAGGTGGATGGTGCTGAGGACTCCTCGGTGTGGCTCCCCTCGCCCTCCGTGCCACTGGGTCCCTCCGACCACTCCTCGGCTGTTGACCCAGTCTGGCTCTGCGGCTCCTCCTGGTCCGTGGAGCTGTCCCCTCCTGTGGCCGTGGATGTATCTGCAAACAATAGGGAAACAGACAGACATCAGTCACCTGCACCGAACGCACACACCACAGTAAGTACAGCACAATACAGAGCAAGGCCTGGCATCCTTAGTTGAACATTGCTAAAATTGCCCAAACAGAATAGGAGAAGCCAATTGTCAGTCTGATCGTCAACCATGGCACTCACATCCCACCTGGCCTTGCACCCATCTGTCTGGCGTCCGTTGGCTGGCAATACCCCAGTGTGGACACATGCACCACCTACACAGTAGTTGGACGGTGCAGAGAACACGGTGAAGCATGTGAACATGCACACATCACAACTCTTGCCACTGAGTCAGTACAGGTGCCCGGATGAAAGTGATGCCCAGAGTCAGATATATGACATGCATGTGATGCATACCAGCGACAGACACCACGATGCACCCATGTGCTGATAGCCATTGCCACTATGGTGTGCATGTAGCACATGTCACTCCCCTGCAGGATCACTCATAGGAAGTCACATGCCATGGCACAGGCATGCCTGCTAAGTCATACATCACTGTCTCCAGTCACATGGGCAGGGCAGCCATACAACAACAGTCTGCACTGTGTCACAATAGTAGGTCATGGGGAATGCAAGTCCTGGAGCTGAACAAGTGCACATGTACATCCCCCACACACCACATCATCAGAACCCTTATCTGTCCAGGTCATACTGATTGGACATATGGGTGACCTGTAACACAAGCCTCTGAACCTGAGCACCTCACAATCTGCTGTGAATGGGAAAGAGCTGCATGGACCTCACATTCGCATACCCCAGTCTGGTGTTCAAACACCTATGTGTCACACAAGTATCGTCTCCTATGGTCACATCTCCGGTGGCATGCTGAGCCCCAACCGATAAACACCCCAGCAGTCCTGACATCGAAGCCACAGCACACTGACACAGAGGCTGACACCTGAGGGGACATATCACTGAGCACAACGTGTCAGCTGACACACGGGAGTGGGAGTACAGAGTGCATTGCATGGCCTGGAGTAGGCATGACTGTCCTGCCCCACATGAATGAGGGATGAACCCTGGACAGTAGGCAGCTGGCTAAGTATGTGTGACACACATAATATACACACTCCTGGGGCCCAAACATAGTTCCCACCCGCAGCTTGGGTGTGTGCCAGTTACCCCAGGCACATGTGGTGGATCAGCTCAGCAATTGGACCACATATCAAAGTAACACGCAGATTACATGTCAGAACACAGGCATTGTGTAAGCAATGGACCCACCCATGATGCCCACCACAGTTAGGGGAACAGATGCTGTCCTCCACCTTGAGTCAAGCAAACTGCAAGGACACAGTACCCAAGTGACACAATTCCCTGACTGCAAGGGCCACACCTGGGTATCAGATGAGGAGTGGGCAGTGCACAATCGAGGGACATGGGTCCTGGACCACATGACTGATGTGCTGTGGAAGTTTAACCAGGCCAGAGGAGGGCACATAGCATGGCAGACAGAGTACACAATGCAGTCATGGACTCACCCCCTCCGTGCTGCTCCCTGGCCTTCAGCTGCCCATCCAGATCAGGGAAGACCACCGCCAGGATCCTGAGCATGTGGGGGGTCAGGGTCCGGTGTCCGCCCCTCCTGCGAGGAGGCGACAGCTTCAGCTGGACCCGTGCGATCCTCCGGGTCCAGCCCCGAAGGTCCTGCCACCTCTTCTGGCAGTTGCGGATCCGGCGCTTGTAGTCCCCCACGGATCTCACTGCCCGGACGATGGTCAGCCATATCTTCTGCTTCTGGTGGGCATCAACCTGTGAGGATGACAAAGTGAGAATGCTATTACTACACATGCAACATATCCGTGCATTACACAGTTGTGTATACATGTCTCAATCACAGGGGCACATGATGTACACAGGCAGTGCAACGATGGCCATGGACAGTATGCCAGCAGTAACTACATGGTATCATTGCCTGGGAAGTAAAACCTTGTTTAAATGCACTGTCACTGCACTATACCTGTCCAGTGCATGTAACTACACACTATGGGGGGTGACAACTACTCAGTGAGCCTGCTAGCCAGTGGCGTGCAGACTGTTAGCCTTGCTAGTCAGACAACATGCACATTTAGGAAGGCAGTGGACAGAACACTCACCTGCTCCCCTGCTTTCCCATACAGCTTGCTGTACTGTGGAAGGAGGCTGTCCAGCAGGGCCTGGTTCTCCTCAGTGCTGAAGGCTGGGGCTCTCTCCACAGTACGTGCCATTGCAGTCCAGAGGGTGCAGATACAGCAGCAGTGGTGGTGGCAGATGTCATCCTGGAGTATGTAGTGCAGGCAAGTGAGCTCTCAGGGGAACAGCCAGCATTATATGTGTGCTGCAGAGGCAGTTACTGTCCCATGTGTCCAAAGTGATAGGTCCAAGTCGTTAGCATCTTCTGAATCTGGCCAATCCATGGAATTGCACCACTTACACATGCCCACAGCATCCTTCAAAAGTTCAACTTCATGACACCCATGAATTTGCAACATTGTTGTGGGTGACCAACTGAATTTCCAGCAACAGACTCGTTCAAAATTTGAAAACGCGTCCGTTGCCAGGCCAGGCCATAGCCAATGGGTGCGCACCAATCGGTCCATTGCTGTTCAACGCGTACCTAGGATACAACGTGTACCCGCACACATTGAATGCAATGGGCCGGCCGGGCACACCGATCGGTCCATTGCTGTTCAACGCCTACCCAGGATACAACGCGTACCCGCACACATTGAATGCAATGGGCCGGCTGGGCACACCGATCGGTCCATTGCTGTTCAATACGTACCCGGGATGCAACGCGTACCCGCACACATTGAATGCAATGGGCCGGCCCGGCACACCGATCGGTCCATTGCTGTTCAACGCGTACCCGGGATGCAACGCGTACCGCACACATTGAATGCAATGGCCAATGTGTGCGCACCGATCGGTCCATTGCTGTCCAACGCGTGTTGCGAATACAACGCGTACCAGCACACATTGAATGCAATGGCCAATGTGTGCGCACCGATCAGTCCATTGCTGTCCAACGCTTATTGCGAATACAACGCGTACCAGCACACATTGAATGCAATGGCCAATGTGTGCGCACCGATCGGTCCATTGCTGTCCAACGCGTCCCTGTACATGTCACTGGCATATGTCACCATGCCTGTCACAGGTGAACATATGCCAGCCACATATACTTCCCAGGGAGTGAGGGGCACACCTACAACACCACAGCCTGTCCAAACTGTATCCTAAGGCATGTAAGGCTGCATTACCTATTCCGTGTATGGGGGTGAACATGTTGTTCTGTGGGTGTCACTTGGGGCAGCCACCCCCAGGCTGTGCACGTGTTCATGGGGACAGTATCCTTGGTGTTTCGTGTACATGACCACTGTGATGTGCAACTGTTCATATCTGAGCATGTGGCATGGTCACATTTCACGGTGGTGTATGTGTATGTCATGTCACATGCCCCCTGAGTCCCATGTGGGACTGTATGTTTAACCCAGGGTGACCCATTGGCACAATAGTGATGGTCCTCCACAGTCTGTGTGCATGTTGTGTTTACAATGTCTCGGATTTCATGTGCACAATGGGAGACAGTCTCCACATCCACGTTGTTTGTGCATGGACTTTGATGTTGTGCGTGTGTGTGTCACAGACGTCCATGTCTGTTCTGCCGAGGCAACAGGGACCACTACCTGTGGGGGTCATGGTTGTTTTGCTGTGGTGTATACATGATACGGCATGTCATGCCAGTGTCCATGTGGCAATACAGGGTCCCTGGGAATCTACCTGTCGTTGGGCTGTGATGCCTGGGGCACATCTGTCCTCACATGTCACTGTGGGGTGTGTTTGTAACGTGGCAGCAGGAGATGGGAAATGTGACACGTCCTCATGATACCCAATGGCACAACCTGGGACTTATTGATGCCACTTGTTGAACTGTGATGTTGGATGTTGGCCATGTATGTGCCATACATGTCCTTACGGAACTGCACACATCATGTACTTGTGCCTCATAATGATGTATCGTGTGATATAGAGTGTGTACAATGCCACATATGTGGGGTGAGTGACAATCTTTCTTTGTTCACCTATGCACTGCAGGGCACCAGCTGTCCATAGACCATTCCCTGACCTGGCAACGATGGTGGAACGTGACAGCATCCGAAGGTACTGCTTCACCATGCAGCTGATTGATGATTTGGCAGTGCGCTTGGCACCACACCTGCAACTTGGCCGGCCGTACCCTACAGCGCTGACCCCCAAGGTGAAGGTGATGGCAGCCCTACACTTCTTTGCCACCGGTACCTTTCAACACACTCTGGCGACTGCTGGTGGGATGTCACAGACCATGTTCAGCCGTGTGCTCCGTGATGTATTGGAGGCTATGTTGATATACCTGAACCAGTACATCTATTTCCCTAGACTCCAGCAACTCACTGACGTGAAGAGTGACTTCTATGCCCTGGGGAGGATGCCGCATGTCATTGGCTCCATTGATGGGACACATGTGGCTTTGGTACCACCACAGGCCCAGGAGCAGGCATACAGGAACCGCAAGCACTACCACTCGGTCAATGCACTGGTGGTCTGTCTTGCAGATATGACCATCTCACACGTGTGTGCCCGTTTCCCCGGTTCTGCACACGATGCCTACGTGATGAGGAGTAGTCGCATCCCGAGGATGATGTCACAGATGCGGAACCAGCGTGCCTGGCTTGTTGGTGTGTACTGACTTTGTACCATTGTGTGTGTTCTGCAATGTAGTGTTCCACCCTCTTTTCCAACTCAGCTAATGTGCAATTGTCTGTATGTAGGTGACTCCGGATATCCCAACATGCCGTGGTTGCTGACGCCCCTCAGGAACCCTGTGACACCAGCCCAGATGCGCTACAATGAGGCACATGGTCGGACGAGGAGAGTGATTGAGCGGACATTTGGTCTCCTGAAGAGCCGCTTCCGCTGCCTGGACAAGACAGGAGGGTCCCTCCCATATGCCCCGGCAAAGGTGTGCAAGATTGTCATCGTCTGCTGCATGCTACACAACCTGGCAGTGCGGAAGGAGTTGCCTCTCATCCTGGATGATGATGACCAACGTCCGCCACCTGTGGAGGATCCTGGCCCGGACCACGATGCCAGTGATGATGATGATGATGATGGTGATGTCCGCACACAGCTCATCACCAACTTCTTCAGCTGAATGTAAGTATCCAGAGATGTCATGTAACTGATGTGAGTTTGCATGATATGTGTTGGTGGTGCTCTGGTGCTGTTTGAGTGTGTCCATGTGCTACATGACTGTATGCGTGTAGCGATGTGTCCTTACAGGTAGTCTGTACTCCCCAACAGTGTCGACATGCTAACTTGGTTCTGGGTGGGTATCTTGTGACATGTATTGGGCATGAGTATTGCAGTTCTGTCCTGTTCTTCAGTGCTTTTGACTGTGTGTCATTTCTGTTCTTCACAGGGTACTTTCAGAGTCGTTTGGTCAACTGTGATCCCCGACACCGTGATTCGACTTCCAGGGTGGTAGCTGTCGTGTCCCTACAGGTGATGTGCACCACACCCATGGACTTCCTTCCTTCTACACTTGTTGACTGTGTGCCCGCTGCCAGGTGGGATTACCTTGCATCTGTGGTGGTTACAACATGTTGCAAATGTGTAATAAACCTGTGCTTCACTTTGTGATGTGCGTTGTCTGTGGTCACACATCTGACTGACATTTGCTTACTGCACCAGTGGGCTAGTTAACACAGACTGTGAATGGGTGTTGGGTCTGTGCAATGCAACGTATTTCCTGGCAACATCAGTGTAGGCGATGAGTCAGATGGCCATGGTGTGTATGTGTTGTGTAGCCCTGGTGGTGTGCCTCCCTCATATGTGTGACGTCGCCATGACTCACATGCCGGTGTTGTACTTGCTGTAGCAGTTAGCATGCACAGTGTCATTTCCCAGATCATCATCGCCACTTCAGAGACAACGTAGGAATCACAACAGAGGCAAGTATGGTGTATTAGTGAGTTTATTGACATACATGTGTGAGTATAGTGCACAGGATGGTGGGTGCTGTACATTGTGATTGTAATCCAAAGTTCCTAGATGATTTGGAAGTCCTGGTAGCAGAAATGTCCAGAGTAAAGTCCACAGTCATCTGAGACATTGGTCCAACTTGAGCTCCCCATGTCATGTGGGAGAGTTGTGTTGCAGTCAACAGGGTGAACAGTGTGCGCACAAAGGTGATTATCCAGAACAGGTTTTGGCTTCCTGGGGGTTGCACATGGCCATCGGCCTCTCACTTGCCCCTCCTCGGACGGCCCCTCTTCTTTGGGGGGACCCTCAAGTGCAGGCTGCTGCGGTGCAGGGGACTCTCCTCCAGAGTCATCCTCCCTCCCTCTGGCAGTTGCAGTTGTTTCAGCACCAGATGTTGTGGGCACACAGGGAGGTGTTGACTGGTTGCTGCTCATCTGGCAGAGGCATTGTAATATGTCCCTATGCACCGCCGTCATCTCTTGCAGTGTGTCCCACTTGGACTCCACGCGGGACATGTGTGAGTCCAAGCGGGCATGATGGGCAGCCTGCTGCTGTTTAATGTCCCTGAGGAGCCCCACTACCTGGCTGAGCTCTCCGGTGCTGGACTGGTACGCATCGGCTATGCGTGCCAGTTGTGGGTCATCATGCAGTCCAGACCCCTCTGCGATCAGTGACCTATGTCTCCCACCCCTCCCACCACCCCTGGCGACACGTGCAGTACCTGAGGTGGCACGCACAGGTGACCCTGGGCCCCTTGGGGGTTGTTGGTGGTGTTGGTGTCCATGGCCCCACGTTGGTCCAGGGTCCCTGTGCTGGTGGTGGTGGTGCTCCTTGGTCTTTCCATGTCGGCAGGGGTGGTATGTGTGTTGACAGTCGTTGGAGGGGTGGGTGCAGGGGTGCAGCTGGTGGTCCTGCTGGTGCTGCATGATGACTTGCTCCGGAGGTGCCAGGTTGGTCTTCTTCATCCGAGGAGGGCAGAGGCTGTTCCACACCAGTGAGCTCCGTATCCTCTTGAGCCTGGGACGGGGACTCCTCAGCGTCTGCTGCTGTGTCCCCATCATCACCTGTTTTTGGGAGACACACACAATGTATGTTATGTTTCTGCAGGCATCAATGGTTGACACACCTGACAGTTGTGACTGTGCCTCTGGATGCGGGCCTGTACATTGCATTGTCCTAAGTTGTCACAGTCAGGGGTTGATATTGGTGTAGCACATTGTCATGCATTATTTGGGCATTTCCATGTGAATGTTGGGGTGTGTACATGGTCTGCATTGGTTGTATTTGGTTGACATCCGGCCCTCCTTCCCACCCAGCCAGATATCCCACCATGGAACGTGCTTCCATTGCAGGGAGTGCAATTTGTCTTTCAGGATGTCAGTCAGTGGTGTCCTGCTGTTGGTTGGTGCACAGTTGCCAGCAGGGCCTTCTGCTCCCCACAGCAGTAGCCAGTATCAGCCATCTTGTCAGTTGTTTTGCACTCCCTGTGATGTGTGCATGGTTCATGGTGGTGTTGATGTGCGCATTGTGAGGGTGGGCAATTTCTGCGACTCCCATGATGCTATTGGCTACACTGACTTGCCCAGCATACACAGTATTCCTTCCTTTCAGTGAGCTTCCCTGTGAGGTGGTGTTGTGGTGGTGGCTTCATGTCTGACTGTGTTTGTTGGTTATATTTGTGCCACTGCCTAGCTCTATTTGTTGTTAGGTTTGTACATGTCATGACACAGTTACATTTCACTATGAGCTGGCATGTATTGTGTTTATCTGGCTGACATACACATTTTGGGATGATCTGTTTTGGTTGGTGTGTATTTGCTAAGGGTGCATGGTTTGACTCTCCCCTTGACAGTGATGTGTGTGTATTGTGGCACAATATTGTGTACATTTGTTGTGTACTCACCAGGCTCTGGGATGTTTTCTAGTCCATAGACGCTCACTGGTGGTAGGATGGCCCGCACCTTCTCCTCCCAGGGCCTGAGGTATACTGGTTTGGCAGGAGGGCCACTGCCGGTGTGTTGGCTCAAGATGTAGTCCTTCTTCAACAGCTCCTTGACCCTCCTGCGCACGTCATACCACCTGTTCTGGATGTCTACCTTTGTGTGCAAACATGGTGATTGTGCGTTCACCCTGTCGACGATCCTCTCCCACATCTTGCTTTTCTGAGCCATGGGTGTCTGTTGGACCAATGTGCCAAACAGCTGTGGCTCTACCCTGAGGATCTCATCTACCAGGACTTCCAATTCACTATCTAGGAACTTGTGATTCTTCTTTGGGGGCATGGTGTTGGGTGGTGCTGGTGTGTGATGTGTGTGTTGGTGTGCAAGTGAGGGTGTGTGAGTGTGTGTTTTGCTGGGTGTATGTGAGGGTGCTATTTGTTGTGGTGCTGCTGGTGTGTGGCTTGTGTGATGGATGAGCTGTGAGTGTGTGTGTGGTTGCTGTCTGTTGGTGTTGAGTGCTGGCAGGTAATTTGAATTTGCAAGGGATCATGGTAGGGATTTGTGTCCTTTATATGGGTGGAGTTGTGGGTGTGTCTTTGTTCCCTGTTTCCCCCTAGTATTTATTTGCTTTGTGATAGCTTGTTTGGCCTTTTTTTGTGTTATTTTTTCCTTGGTTCTTTTTGTGCATGTAGGAGACGTTCTTGTGACCGAGTCGGACCCTCCAGTTGTCTCGTGCGAGCCTCTCAGATTCGTTCACGCTGTGTTTGTGCTGTTTTCTGTGCTGCGTACGCGTCGGTCGCGGGGTTTTGGGTTGCTTCGGCTCGCAGTTTTGAATGCGTGTCGGTCGTGCGGCTTGGGCTCCGTGCGACTCGGTCGTGTTTTCCACGTGTTGCATCGTACTTGGCGGGTAGGAGTTCGCGGGTACGTTTCGTTCGGGATTCTTCCTGGTGCGTGTCGGTCGGTTCGATTCGCGTGCTTTTCCGGCCGGATGGCTGTTTTCCGCGCGGCTCGGTCGTTCGGCTTGTGTTCCGTACGAGTCGGTCGGATTTAGCACGCTTCTCATCATACTTTGCGGGTCGGGCTGCACCGGTACGTGTCGGTCGGTATTTATTCCGGCTCCGAGTCGGTCGGTACGTTTTCCGGCCCGAATCGGAATCGGCCCCTTAATTTCCTGCTTACTTTGGACTAGCCACCTCTATGGCAGATTTAGAAACTGATAAATGATTCTACAGATATATGTATATAATGAGTTATTGACACCCGAGACCATTTAGGAATACTGCGGTATATTAATATTCATATACCATGAGTGCTTACACTAGCCCACAGGGCCATTGATTTCACATATAGAAAGAGTGCACAGGTAAAAGGAGCACAAGATGCACAATAAGTGCAGAGTGTCACAAATACAAACATTTAAATCCACAAGACATTACATATTTACACAACAATGTAGAAAAGAATCCCATGATGGTGACCAAGAATAGTTCTAATAGATTCAAGCTTATGTCCTTATTGCTAGGTTGTGAGGTATGCTTGATCGCGTTACGGAAAACGTGTAGTCCGGCTACGCGGGAAAACAATCATCTTCTACGCGGCAGAGACTTCAAGGATTTATGCAGTCTCACGTGCAGCATGCACGCTGGCCGAATCGTTAGAGGAGATGCAGCTGCATTTGGAGGAACAGCTGCTGTCCTGATGACGCGGGGAGAAGACCCGTTGTCATGGTTACAGTCCAGTAGCTCTGCTCATGAAGCTCTCCCTAGGTTGTCTAAGAAATGACAACGAACGGGACAGCTGTTAAGTTTGTTACAAATGAGCCCGCTACATTAATACAGTGTTGCAGATTGTTCAAACGCCATCAGGATTACGTAGGCAAGTGAATACTGGCCTGCAGGTCCCAGGAGTGCATGAGATACGTAGTTAACCATTTCTTGTTTGTGCCACATAGTTAAGATCACATAGATTTGGTATGTCAAATTCAATCAAATCATGATATTACAAAAAGAATAGTGACAGCTAATCAAAGGTAAAAATCTACATTCTCCGTAGATGCTCGGTACAAACAATTATTGCATGCTGCTTTACAATCACCTTAGTGGTATATATTCATATAATGAAATCTGATGTAGCATTTCAGTAGAGTATCTAGATTCTAATTTGACCAGGGTGATCTGTTATCTAAACATACAGTAATATTGGTTACAAATTGCCTCAGAACCAAAGTCTTACAAAGCATATATACATTTAAGAACATAGGTTACATAAATACAAAACACTTATTATGCAGATGCATTCACCCAGTTATGAGGAGGAAGGCTTGTCTCAAAATCTCCTCCGACTCATCGAGCCCATTGTTAACCGTGAACAATCTGCAACACTGTATTAATGTAATCGGCTCGTTTGTCACAAACTTAACAGCCGTCCCATTCATTGTCATTTCTTAGACAACCTCCGCGGAGCTTCGCGAGCGGAGCTCCTTGACTGTATTGATTTTCTCCCAATCACACATACCTTGGTTTTGGTATTGATAAGTGATTTATTTAGCGATGACCCGAGTCGGCACACAACCAGAGAGCCCGTCCTGACCAAATTCACGCGAACGGCGGGCTATTGTGCACAACTTGAGGAGACTCGAATTTTACCCAATTTGGGTTATCGCTTAAAAATCACTATTCAATACCGAAAGCAAGGTATTTGTGATTGGGAAAAATCAATGAACCTATACATTAAAACTCCAATCACCAAGTAGATTAGGTTGATATCGGTCCAGACGAATAGCTGTTATGACTACACGGAGGCTAGAAACATGTTGACCTATAGCTATCTAAAATAACTAAAGTCTAATAGATAGCACCACACATTTTGAATATAGGTAAAAGAACTTGTTCATTAAAGTTTTTGCTGAGAAGTACCTCTTTTCCTATTTTTAACTTCACACCTCAACACCAATCTACTCCTTAAGCCCCCACACCTGCCCTTTACTTCTCCAAACGACAGACAAGAAGATCTCCGGCAAAGAGCCCCCATTGAGGGTGCCCATTGGGCATTGCAGCGCTGGGCTG
The DNA here is from genome assembly GCA_963921515.1 of Calotriton arnoldi. NCBI lineage: Eukaryota > Metazoa > Chordata > Amphibia > Caudata > Salamandridae > Calotriton > Calotriton arnoldi. Next base: position 86,492 of record CAWUFW010021586.1, read on the forward strand.
TCGAGGAGCAAATGTCCTATGATGAAGCATGACACCTATCCAGGTGTGTGAGGGCATTTGATTATTGCAGGGTCACGCCCTCAGCATACCCTACAGGATAGTTGTTGACCCACATAGACACTCATTCTTCTTTAGGAACTGCATACCCTACATATATTTAGTGAACTGTTTACACTGAGGACAACAAAATGAGAAGTATCATCCTAAGTTTCAATGTAACACTTACTGGTGACATAAGCAGAAGACGTGTCTGAAAATTTGCTGTGCAAAGTAGGCCAATACCCAAGATTTATTATCCCTAGCTAGAGGTGTGTCTCTATTTTATAGCTGCTTTCCTATACTTCTAAATTCTGTAGGTGCAAGGTATTAGGCAGCAAAATAGGAGCGGTAGGGGTGGAAGGAATGTCTAGTAGTATTTTGTTCCTCATAGGAGATATGCTTTTGTAGTTTTCTGAATCACGTGTGTACTAGCATGCATGGTCATGGACTTGTCACAAGGAAATATTTTTGCGGGCCTTGTGAAGACAAGAATAACACATTCCAGTCCCTGGAAGATACGTGGACACTTAGGAGGGGTCACAGTAGCACTTTTTATGTCTGGTTTGACAGCTCAGCTCTCTGCATGATGTATTGGTACCAATTCTTTAAAATATACATAGAGAGGGTTATGCCTTTAGAGGAGTATTATTCTTCAGCCACATACTACTGGCCTGAAAAGTACACTCAGTCAGAGCCCTGTTTGTCAATTCTTTTAAGATTTTGATCTCTAATGATGTCCACAGCACTGTTACCCAATACTTTTTTTTCTATACTAATTCTATACAGAAAACAATACATTTTTTGCTACTTTTTGTCAGCATTGGCAAAGCCAATAGTGCAGTCTTTAATATAATAAACAGCATTTAAGAATGTCTAAGTTTGTATGTGTTGGCCCATTAAAGCCAGAACTATTGGCTTGGCCAATGCATGTTATTCTGGTCAGACTCTGGGGCAGACAATGTTACAAGTTTGTTCCCACCTGGAAAGCACATCATCAACACTGTCCTCAAGTGCTGCCTCTTTAACATTACTGGATGAATCCAGCATTTTTGCAATGTTGTTCAGTCACGATTTAACAACAGCATTGTTTCTAACTACTACTAGCAACAACCTTCTTTCTCCTCCCACAAACATGACAAATGTGAATGATTTTACCGAACATTACTTCCAATCCAATCCATGCAATACAATTGCCCCGAAGCAATTAAAAAGGCCACCCAGTAGACACTCCAAAACCTGGTTCAACAGCAAGTTTAATGATGAAAGGCACAACTTGAGCCTCGCAGAGTGATCTTGGAGAACCTCACCACTCATTGCTCACCTCAAGCACTTGAGGTCGACTAGAAGCACCTATAACAAAAACATCTGAAGTTCAAAAGCAGAATACTTTTGGACGCAACTAGGCAACGCCAAAAACAGACCCAATTTTTTTTTTCAAAATCGTCAAACAACAAACAGTCTGCAAATCTAACCGCCATTCGATGGATTATGGGTCATGGCCAAGCAGTGATAAATTCTCCACTTATTTGATTAACAAGACTAGTACGATTGAATTAGAACTGCAACTTGCCTCCCAGCGTCTACTAAACCAGGTTCAGCCCTGTCTCCTCCCAGTGCAACTCATGGAGAGTTCCTCTCATACTGGTTATACCACAAAATAAAATGCTACTTGGAATGCCTTCAAACTCCCAGATGAAGCAGACATACCCAAAACAATAATAGCAATAAAACCCTCCAATAACTTTGATGATCCTCTGCCTGCCAGTGCGTGGTCTAACTGCGCTGCAAGATGGCTGCTTGCTGAGCGCGCTCTGCCGGCCGGGCTATCATCCTTCCATTATCCGCGGCGCAGGAGAGACATCAGCCCCTACAAACTGCGCCAGAGCATTACCTGCGGCGAGGTGCAGTGAAAGAGCTGCTTCTTGCCGTCATAGCCAGCCAAAATCGAGAGGAAGGCTGGCGGCGATCAGCTTGCTTGCCTCGTTGCAGGCCCTGCTCCCCAGCGTTGGTGCAGACATGCACCGCCTCTCAGGAGCTAACGAGGACACTGCTGCCATTACCCAACACCTGTGGTTTGTAGAGGCTGCTGGGGGCAGGAGAGCCCCGAGGTGCTGCAAATTTGCTGCCTTCCGCGGTGCCAGCTGGGTCCTTGGTCCGGCCGGGCCCTGGCCGCCATCTTTAGTGAGGATCCTCCCCCTGCGAGACCCCGTTGGCAAAGACAACAGGCGTACGAACAGGTACCCGGGAGCAAGCGGAGTCAGTCTCGCTGTCTCGCTGTGGCTGCCTGGTGGCCGGGAACACTGCGCTTTGCCACTAGCTCACCGTGGTAGGCACGGAGCATCAAAGGTGAGGAGCGGGCTGGTGTGCGCCCGCGGGGGGCCTCAGCTCCTAGCGAGACTTGATCTGAACTGCTGGTGTGTGCGCTGGTCTACGGGTGGCGATAGCTTTGGTGGTTTAGAGCGGTTGGAGATCCACTGACCGCTGGACCGGCCTGCGGGGCCGACGACTGGCATTTGTTCTGCCTCCTGGGTTGCACTGGGAATTCAGCCACCATTCAGCAGATACGGAGTGCGTGGGATTAGGGTCCTCGGCTTGCTGAGGTGTGCGTGCCTCACCGGAGCCCGCGGTGGTTGGGGGCCATCACCTAGTTAATTTGTACCGCTAAACCTGGCCTGTGTTGACTTTGGCTGCACCTGCACCTGGGCTTTGGTGCTGTGCGCAACACGCTGCAGTTGAAACGTGATATTTCTACAAATAGAGAGCTCATTACCACCTGTCTGCCACATACCACTGTAACTCTCTACTGGCACGGCGTGCTGTCCTCTGGTGGCAGTGACTCCTAGACACTGCATCGGCACGGGACGCATGAGGACACAGCCAGCCCGCTTGTGTGTGACGTAAGGGAGAGCTTGCGAACGCCGGGTCCGGACTCCAAACATTGCATATAAGGCTGTGGGATCACGCAGCTCGCACTACCGCCGCTGAAAATTCCATTTGCAAGTTCCCCTGCTATCCTACGTACAACCATGGGAAAGCATGACGCAAAGCAACCAAAATTAAACTTTGAGAACAAAAAGCTAACCAGACTGATGGACTCCGAATCAGAGGGGAATTCTGACAGGCCACCAAGCGAGCAATCAGACGACCAAGGTGAGGACCTCCGGACACTGTTGTTGGAAATGCGCTCAAGCCTGAAAACCATTGACACAAAACTAGATGTTCTAACCTCACAAGTAGATCAAGTAAAAAAGCAGGTGGATGTGCACGAGACTCGTCTGGACCAGTTAGAAAATCGCAACACTGACCAGCACGAATTTCAGGTTGAGACAAAAGAGCAGCTGCTCCAAATGGACAAAGTGCTTCATCTCATCAGGGCGAAGAATGATGATTTGGAGGCCAGGTCTCGCCGAAACAACCTACGGATTACCGGGATCCTTGAGACAACCGCCATCTCCAAGATGGAAACCTATGTTGACGAGCTATTACGTGAGCTGTTTAACCCCGGTTTATCCGCGGTCTTCGCTGTTGAGAGGGCCCACCGTGCTCTGGGACCCAAGCCTTCAGTCGGAGCCACGCCTAGACCTATCCTTGCCAGGATACTGAACTATCAAGACCGAGACGCTATTCTGAGGCTGTCCAGAGAGCAGGGAACTATCAGTTACAAAGGAAACATCTCGTTCTATCCTAACTTCACACCGGTGGTGCAGGCGGCCCGCAGGGAGTTTTTACCTGCAAAACGTATTCTCCTCCAGGCTAAGGTTCCATAGGCACTGCTGTACCCGCCTAAACTAAAGGTGACCTGTAATGGTACGGTACACTTCTTCACAGACGCAAAATCCGCCGTGAAATTCGCTAAACATGTCGGAGGGAAGAAGGGAAGCGGAAAGACTGCAGCCGGGCTCAGCTCGGAGGCAGGGTTGAGTGACAATGACTAACTCCCAGTTGTATTGGTGACCAGTAGATCATAACTATACCGCGCCCATTGTTAGTTTTGCAAATCTGAGGCGCAGTGGAGGCGCGGGTGTCTTGGATGGAACAGAAATGCAGGCCCTCCTCTATCTGGTTTGCAGACCATGTTTGTCACTGGTAATCCTAAGATACTGGCTCTCACAACAGTCCCGGCCACCCCGTCTTCGGGCAGGGTAGAATGCCGGCGACCCCACGCCCCCCAGGGAGAGCTCCCAATCACGCTTCTTACTGTCTCAGAAGCAAATGTTTACCTTGTTAGTTAGAGTGTGTACTTGTACACAACCTGTTTGGGGGGTTGGTGTGGGAGGGTGGAGGGTGGAGAAGGGTAATGTTGTAGTTTTGGTCAAGACAATAGAGCAGAACCGCGTACCAGATATGTATGCTCACGAAGCGCCAGATGTTCATGGGTGGGGCATGCATAGGGCTAGAGCGGGGACTAGTGCAATTATGGATTGGGGGTCGATTATGGGGGGGGAGCATTCCAGTTATACATCATCAGGCATCCATCAGTATGCCAACTAGGCCACTATGATGTCCTTTAATTTCCTAACCTGGAACATCTGCGGTCTAAACGACCACAGGAAGAGCGGACTGGTTCATGCCTACCTACTGAGATATCACATAGATGTATGTTTTTTACAGGAAACACACTTAAATAATACTCTGCCAACCAGGCTGCAACACAGGCGCTGGGGGCACGTTATTCTTCCATCTATTTTAATTATCCGGGGGGGGTAGCAATCCTTATAAGACAGGGTTTAGATTGGAAGATGTCAGAATCTCGTATAGATCCTCAAGGCCGTTACGTGATTTTGCTAGGGGAACGAGCTGGTGTGGCGATGACCCTTGCCATGATATTCGGGCCTAACACGGACAGCCCGGAGCTCTTCCAAAACGCCTCCGCACGCCTGATCCTCGACGTACCACGCCACAGCCACATCACCCCCCACCTGAGGAACCTGCACTGGCTCCCCGTCGACAGGAGGATCACCTTCAAACTCCTCATCCACGCACACAAGGCACTCCACAAAACTGGCCCAGCCTACCTCAACAGACGACTCTTCTTCTACGTCCCCAACCGCCAGCTCCGCTCCGCCGACCTCTCCCTCGCCACCGTCCCTCGCATTCGAAGAACAACCACCTGCGGCAGATCCTTCTCACACCTCGCCGCCAAGACCTGGAACACCCTTCCTCTAAGCCTACGACAGACCCAAGACCTGCTGACCTTCAGGAGGCTACTCAAGACCTGGCTGTTCGACCAGTAGCAGCACCCCCCCCTTCCCTCTCCCCAGCGCCTTGAGACCCTCGCGGGTAAGTAGTGCGCTCTACAAATTCTGTGATTGATTGATTGATTGATTGTGGGCAAAGATTCAGGCTATGGGATGTGACACAATAATACGGGGGGAGACTTTAACACAGTGCAATGGACAGGAAGGGAGTATCCCGCACACTTCATCCCAATTCCAGCGCCACTCTAAATGCCATTATCTCAGACAGTAACCTCTCTGACATTTGGCGCAGGCGCAACCCTAACAGGGCGGAGGGCACCTGTATAACTGTACACCACTGCGCCTGGTCTAGATTAGATTTTTGGCTCGTCTCAAGGGATGTAAAGGTGTGGGCACTGGAAGTTGCTCATCTCCCCAGAACATTATCAGACCATGCACCATGTCTACTAAGGCTGCTCTTACCAAATACACCCCATAGAATGTTCAGTTGGAGGCTTCCCCATGGTGCCTTGCTAGACGAGGCCTTTAATGAAGAAATACGCGGTGATATCGAGGAATATTTTTCTGTTAACACCGGCTCAGTTGCCACTCAGGCTTCCTTGTGGGAGGCCTTCAAGGTGGTCCTAAGAGGGAAATATATAGCACGACAAGCCGGGGTCCTTAAGGATATAAGGGGTACACTCTCCTCCCTGGAGACACGTATTAAGGACCTAGAATCACAGTATTTCACCACAAATGATGTAACACTCCTTTTTTTTTTTTTTTTTTTTAAAGATTTTATTATTTTACCCCAGAGGTACAGTACAAAAAAGAAAAAAGAAAATTGATACTTGAGGATCACATTTTCCATCAAAATACAGTACAATTCCTATTATCCAATACATGTTAGAAACCAATTGAGCATTAAATCAACTTTGAAATTAATATCACAAAGGCCTATTTAATTATTTACACATTGTTATGAAATTAATTCAAGTCGGCTTTAACTATCATTCCCAGCTTCCTTCCACCTATAAATAGGTTCCCATATCCGCCTGCCAAGTTTTTTCCCTCTCTTGCCCTTTCTTTCATATATCCATTTCTCCATATTATATATAGCTAGCAGTTTAGCTAACCATTGCTGAAAGGATGGGGCTACTTGGTCCAGCCAGGCAGAGGCGATAATAATACGTAGTGCGGCCATAGCAAGAAACAAGAAATAATCAGGTGAGTTTTATCTACCGCTCAATTGAGTCCCCAAAAGTATTAAAGCTGGATCTAATATTACTTGTATATTCAAAGTTTGGTCCATACATTTTTCTATTGCTTTTATTAAATTTACCAGGAAGGGACAAGTCGCAAACATATGGATTAAGTCTGCATTGGGGCTATCGCACCAAGGGCACCTAATTCCCTCCTGTCCGCCCCATTGCGCTATCCTTGCCGGCGTATGGTACAACCAGTAAATAGTTTTGAAATGCTGAGCCTGCAATCCCGCTGAGCATAAAATACTTTGGCCCATTTCTAGCGACTCGGAAAACCAATTCTGACCTATAACGAGTTTATCTGCCCACTTTTTCTCGTATTTATCCAGGTCATCCGGTTTAAATATTTGCATTTCAGCATACATTTTCCTAATAGTACAGTTCTCCCCCGCTCTTATGGCATCTATAATTACCGAGCTCTGAAAACCGCATGGCCCCCCCATTTTCCCTTTAAAAAAGCTCCGTAACTGCAGATTTAAAAAAAAATGTCTTGTATTAATCCCATGCTCTTGCTGGATATCACTAAACAACCTTATACCATCAGGGCCACTCGGATCCCCCAACACCCGGAGCCCCTTGCCCTCCCACTCTAACATAATTGTATCAGAAAATATATCCGGGAAAGTTGGATTTCTATAAGGTTGTGTATAATGATTAAACCTGCCTAAACCTATTTTCTTTTTAAATGCAGCCCAGATCTTATGTGCAGCCAGCAGGGTCTTAAATTTCGTTTTTTTGTAATAGCTCGGTTCGATAAATTTCATAAAACAATTATTCGCATCCTCGCCCAATAACAGCTCATATACGTCAGGGGTGTCTATAGTATCCCTGGGGTCGCCCGCAATCCTCCCGACCAGAGCAGACATATATTGAAGCGCCGCTGCCCAATAATACATCTTGAAATCAGGGACTGCCCATCCTCCTCTCTCCCTTGGCAGTGACATATATCTCATAGCCCGCCTGGTTTTCCCATGGGCCCATATAAACCTGTTCACAATGTGCTCGAGCATACAGAACCAATGCTTCTCAAACTCTAGCGGTATGGCCCTAAAGAGATAAAGTATTTTGGGGAGGAAAACCATCTTTACCACATTACTGCGGCCAACCAGAGTCGTATGAAGATTATTCAATCGATCAAAATATTTTTTGGCTTTCCCTATAATTGGTTCTATATTCCTTTTCACTAATTTTCCCAGATCTGGAGTAATATCAATACCTAGGTAAACGGCAGAGTCAACCACCCTTGGATCTTCTAATTTAGCCCATTTATTTTGGACTATCAATGTCTTCTGCCTATTTAATGCATATCCAGAGATTGTTCCAAAATCTTGAGCCTCATTCTCTATTGCAACCAATGCATCTTGGGGATTAGAGGTGGCCACAGCGACATCATCCGCGTAGGCCAAGATTTTGGTCTCCCGCCCATGATACCGCATTGGGCTAACACCAATAGAAGCATCCAGCTTCCTTAACAGGGGGTCAATGTAGAGCGCGAAGAGCAGGGGCGAGCAGGGGCAACCCTGCCTTGTACCTCGAGTAATTATCACCGGTGTCGTATACCCCCCATTCACTCTAATCTGAGCCTTTGGAGCTTTATATAGAGCCTGTATGGCCTTAATGTAGTTAGTCCCAACCCCAAACCATTTCATCACATCCCAAAGGTAGTCCCAGGAGACCCTATCGAACGCTTTTTCAGCATCCATGAGTATTAAAGCCATAGGGTCCCCTGAGACCTCCGCTGCATCAAATAGAGTTATAACTCTTCGAGTATGATCTGTAGTTCCCCTTCCGGGAATAAAGCCATGTTGGCTTGGATGAACCATTCTCCCTATTATCTGATTCAAATGGGTTGCCAATGCCTTTGAATAAATTTTGGCGTCACTGTACATCAGCGTTATTGGCCTATATGAGCCTGGTTCTCTAGATGGTTTGCCCTTTTTTAAAAACACGATCATATCCGCCCCTGCCCATGAATCGGGGATAGAGTCTCCTTGCTGGGCTTGACCAATTATAGCCACCAGGTCCGGTCCAATAGCCTCAAGAAATGTTTTATAGAACTCTAAGGGGATTAGATCTGGTCCCACAGCTTTCCCGACCGGGAGGCTCCCTAATGCTCCATATATCTCATCCTGAGTCAGCTCTGTATCAAGTGCCTCTCTGTCTTCAGAATCAATGCTGTGCTTCAAGATTCCCTTTAAGTATTCTTGAATTAATCTCTGTTCCCCTCATTGTTCTTCCCTATATAGATCTTCATAAAACTGGCGAAAAACTTCCCGGATGCCTAATGAGCCCTCGACTAATTTCCCGCCACTGTCCATAATATTCCCAATTTCCTCAGCCGTTGTTTTCTGCCTGAGTCGTACTGCCAAAGTGTGCCCCACCCTTTCGCTAAACTCGTAGCATTGTTCCCTTTTTACAAGAAACTTTTCGGCAGCCTTACTTGCGACAACCTCCCCCATTTCTGCCTTTGCTAATGCCATCCTCAATAATATATCTTCAAGTGGTTTATTCTCTTGTATCGCACTAGCAAGCTCCTCCTCCACATCCATCAGTACCTTACAAGAGGCTTTCATCCGTTGACCCACCCTCTTCTGCCTACCCAAACTATAGCTCAGTGTCTCCCCCCTCACCCCAGCTTTAAACGCATCCCAAACGATCCCAGGTCCAGCACTCCCTCTATTAATCTCCCAAAACCCCTTGATACATTCATTCATGTGGGTCACGTATTCTGGGTCTTTTAAGAGACCTCGCTCAAAGGTCCAGCCCTTCTCTTTCCTTTGCGCCCCTCCCCAGGTGAGTGTTAAGACCAAGGGATTATGATCCGAAATTATCCAGGGGTGCTTTTCTATCCTACATCTTGATTTTTATCGAATGAGACACGAAGAAGTAGTCTAATCTAGTAGCAGTCTTATGTGGTGCAGAGAAAGATGTACAACCGGGGTCAGTAGGATTTAGCTGAGCCCAAATGTCTACAAGTGCATTGTTTTGAACCAAATTGGTAAGTGCCCCATAAACTCTTTTCTTTCTACCCAAATAGCTACTTCCCCCTCCCCCCCAAGACATTGATATTAAAATCCCCACAAAAAATAACTGGGGAGGGCCAAGTTGCTAATTCAACATCCAAGAATTCTAGAACCTTGGGATCATCCACGGTAGAGCCATAGATAGAGCATAGTGTAAATGTTTCCTCTTGCCACTTACATTGAGCCAACACCCAGCGGCCCGATTTATCAGCTATTCTCCTTTTAATAACAACATCATTTCGATGAGATAGGATGGCAACCCCTCTTGTCCTCGTACCCTGTTTAGTGTTAATAATTAATTTAAAGCCCAGCTGTTCCAAAAGATTAGCCCGGCTATCCTCAATATGAGTTTCTTGGAAGCATAATATGTCTACCCGCATAGTTTTAAAGATCACTGCCGCCCTTTGTCGCTTCATCAAATCATTAAGGCCACATATATTAATAGAAGCTATCCGAAGACTCATTGCTTAATATTAATCATCATACCCTGCGTGATCCCTACATTATCGTATCTTTTGCCCTCTAGATTTAGCCCTTTGATTTCAGCTCTTCGAGCCCTCATTTTTAGTTGCACCCTGTATTGATTTCTTGTAATCCCTACATTCCTCCTCAAGTAATATATTGTGCTGTGCAGTACCATCACCTCCCTCCCAAACTGCCCCCCCACCCCCAACCCCCCCATACCCCACACGGGCAAAAGGTCAAGCATGACCTATGCGTGACCACTGTGACTCCCATCTCGAGCCGCTGCCGGCTCCCCCTCCCTGAACACCCAAACTCCCAATACACTCTCGTAAACACCCCCAGAGCCTCGCGTGTGCCTTATAATCCTAAGAAAAGTGAGAAAATAGAAGAGTAGCAACGTAAGGAAAAAGTATAAATCTATACATTTTAAGGAGATAGGAGGGCTCAACCCCCTAATTAAGCCAAAAGGAAGCCAGCTAATCGTCCCCTCTAGTAAAGATGGAGATAAAAATATCAGCCATACAGCATAGAAAAGCCAGTTCCTACATGTAGCCTCTATTTAAATCCTACCACAGAGAGCTAAGTTACACCCCCCCCACTTCCCCCTTTGTTCCCTTCAACTCAGACAAGAATTCCTGTGCCTTAATCTCGGAAAAGAACATGCGCACCCTCCCTTTTACAATAACCTTGAGCCGAGCAGGGAATAACAGATAGGCTTCACACCCAGCCCCTTGAAAAGGGGTTATCAACTGTCGGAGCCTCCATCTCCTCTCAACAGTCGTATGGCAAAAATCAGGCCGAGCAAAAAACATGTGATCCTCGTATGTTCTTTTTGCTTCTGGACGTGCTCTATCCAGAATTGCCTGCCGAAGAAGGAAGTTACCAATATACACTAGAATGGCTCTCGATGCTCCCCCTGTCTCCCATCATTACTTTTCTTTTGATTAAAGGGAAAGCGATGCGCTCTCTGAACCTCGATATCCCAATTCCACTGGGCCAGGTCCGGAAATGCTCCCTTCAGAAGTTTAACTACGAAGGACATAATGTTCTCGCCTTCTGTTTTTTCCGCAATGCCCAGCAGTCTCACATTATTCCTGCGCTGGCGATTCTCGAATTCCTCGAGTTTCCACAACACATCATCGGACTGTCTCTCTTGTGTCTCCATAAAGATCTGTATTTTTACCATTTCATCTTCCAAAGTGACAGTTCTTTCTTCAACATGTGTGACCCTATCCGCCAAATCGGAGCACAGTTTATTAACTTTTCTAAGTGATCCCTGCAGTTTCTTGTTTGCTTGGTGTGCCCTCCGACTTTCTGCTCTTGCCTCCCCCTGCATCTGTTTTAGGGTAGAATACACCAAATCTAGTGAAGGTGAGGCAGGGAGGACAGAAGGAGCCTCCGAGTGCCCCGTCTTCTCCGGTATGACCAATTCCCCTTCCTCCGTATATATTTGGGTTGTTGCAGAGTAATCCCATTTGAGTTTCCTTGCAGTATCTTTCTTATGGGGGGCTGGTACTAGATTTAGACTTAGATCTCCGTTTCTGGGATAGAATCCTCACACGTTGGGTCTTTTGAGTAATTGTAGAGCCTCCGAAGGAATCATCAGATTCAGTCTCAGACCCTAAAGATGTATTCACATCACTTGTATCCGAAATATCTGTGTCTTCATTTACAGAATAAAATGTATCCCCCTCTGGAGACCGTAAGGCTATTAAACTTGAACCTGCGCCCCCTTTTCCCCTCCAGCCTCACTCCGAGCAAGTTCACCAAATTCACCAAGTACCAACAGGCCGTTTTCCAAATTTTTCTCTGCCCAAGCCGGGGCGACTGAGCCAGTCCCGCTCCCATCAGAAACACCACCCTCGGTGCCAGTCGGTTGCGCAGTTACTACCACTTCCATGTTAGGAGATACCCCCACACCCCCTACAGAGTTACTTTGGTTACCTAATAACATGCTCTGTGATGTCGGTGGTACCTGCAATGTTTGTCGAAGTTGCACAGACGGTCCCACGACGGGCTCAAACCGCTCCCCCTCCTCCTCCGGTACCTCGCGCACTGATCCGGGCCGTTGAACAACCTCCTCAGACAAGTCAAAACCTGAGGGGGTTGCCTCGCGCTCACTGAGCTCTTCCAAACGCGAGCTGTTGTTATTACCAGCCGCCGCCATCGTAGGCGCAAAAGCCTCTGCAACTGTGGGCTGACGCATCCCATTCTCATCACACGCTGCGCGCCGCCCGATCCGACCATCCGCTCCACCTTCCCGAGGCTTTCCCGTGTTTGCTGTGTTTCCCTCGGTCTCTGTTTTCTTTGCTGATGCACCTCGGCGATTTTGTCCTGATCCCTTCGCCGCCGCGCCAATCTCCTTCGACAGGCCTTTTACACCCCTGTCTTTAGCGGACCTGGTTGTTTTCGGCGCCATCAGACCCCCGCAAAATGGGCACCCTGAGTCTCGCTGTGTTTCGGGATCCGACGAGTGTATCCTCGCCCACCAACTCGATCCTCATCTCCGCAGCCAGATAAACAGCCGCTCTATCAGGTAGGTGCTGAGTGGCATGCCCTGAGGGTTTTACCTGCTTAAGTCAGTCCAACAGGCTGGTCAGGGGAGAGAGCATAAACAGCGGCTCCCGCAGAGGTCAGTCAGCAGCCATCTTGCCAACACAAATGATGCAACACTCCTAGCATCTATAAACGAGGCAATCATAGAATTTGAAGAGGAAGCGCATAGGGAGGTGAAGTTCATGGGCAAACATGCACAAGCTAGACAATATGGAGAAGGGGATAGGCCTGGTAGAACACTTGCAAACATGCTCAGAATGCCCCGCACCGCCACATACGTGACTGAGGTTCTGGGAGAGGACAATACTCTGATCAGAGGCCCACAAGATATCACAGAACGTTTTAAACAATTCTATGCTAAGCTTTATAAGGCCACACATAATGCTGTACCTGAGGACCTTCGGCCCTTTCTGGACTCTCTAGAGCTTCTATGGTTGGGGAGAGGACACCGGGAATATCTAGATGTTCGTTTACAGTCGAAGACATAGCCCAGACAATACGCAGCCTTCTGTTGGACAGGGCCCCGGGCCCTGATGGGCTAACCACCGCTTTCTATAAAGCGTATGCGTCTTAACTGGCCCCACATTTGTTAGCAGTTTATGAAGAGGCTCAGATGTCTGGTAACCTGCCGCCATCCATGTGAAAAGCCATGATTATAACGTTTCTTAAACCGGGGAAGAGTACCAACGAAGTAGACTCATACAGGCATCTCTCATGTTGATGTTAAAATTCTCCCCAAATTGATTGCCGGTAGACTTCAGCTTCTACTCCCATTAATAGCCCGTCTGGACCAGTCAGGTTTTATCCCGGGGAGGAATACATCACACAACCTCCGCACTTTTTTATCGGTGCTCCACTACCTACACCCGCAATTCCAGGCAGTCGCTGTACTACTAGACGCCACGAAAGCATTTGATACGCTGGAGTGGACGTATTTATTCGCAATACTAGAGAGAATGGGGTTCAGCCCTCTGTACATAGGCCTCATACGTCTGCTCTACACAGAGCCAACTGTTAGAAGCCGCATGAATGGCACTATATCTCAACCCTTCCCCATCACTCGGGGAACCCGTCAGGGTTGTCCTCTTTCCCCGCTCTTGATCGAGATGGAGCCGCTGGTGGCCGGTTGCGACAGCATCATGCAGCCAAGGGGCTGGGCTTTCGCGCGAGAGGTTTACTAGTCTCGCTTTATGCGGAAGATATTACCCACTATATCTTGAACCCCGCAGTTAACACGGCTCCTATTCTCCGGGAATTGATAAAGTTCGGGGGGGCTATCTGGCGTCTCTATAAATTGGGCCAAATCCACACTTTTCCCGCTTACAGACAGTACAGCCCCATTCCACGTTGAGTACCCTCTCAACTGGGCAGTGGGCCCAGTGAAATATCTGGGAATTTGGCTAAGCAGGGACGAACAAGAAATTTGGAACATGAACTTTGGGCGGGCTGTCGCGTGGCTGGAGGAGAAAGTGAAAGCCTGGGCTAAGTTGCCACTCTCCTTAGCGGGAAGGATCGCCATAGCCAAGATGGTGGTGTTACCCAACTTCTTGTACCTTTTCGTAAATGTCCCGGTAACCATCACTCAGGCGTTTTTTTAAAAACAATCTGCACTTTATTAATATCCTTGATATGGGCGGGGAAGCAGGCACGGATCTCATGGGAGCTTCTGACTCTGCTGTTAACTCAACGCGGGTGCCCCAGACATACCTTTACATGCTTACTGCGCCCAGGCCCAATTCTTACATTACTGGGTGCATCCCACCCCGTTTCAGCCGCACACTGCGGTTGAACTGGACATTGCGGCTCCGGTCCCACTTCAGGTAGCCCTATACCAATCATACAAGAGACTGCTGGACGGGATTGATACAGTTGAGACCTTGCAATGGGCATGGGACCGCCTGCGCAACAGAGCCCAGATGCAAATACTGTACACTCCTTCGGTTCCCCTAGCGCACAACCCCATGATACCTGCAATGAATGAGGGAGCAAGTCGGGTGGCGGCGAAAGCTTTAGGACTTCATACTTTTGCGGATTTATATCCCGAGGAGGTCTTTAGGTCCCCACCGGCGGCGCCGGAGGGAGGGGCCGGGAAGTTCTTAGAACTATTCTTATATTGCAAACTATGGGCAACTTGCAGGCAAATACACACTACTTTCCCTGCGCCCCCCTCCCCGTACGCTGCTGGTGCTTGAAAATGTTCTTCGGACCCCTTCTCACCGCAGGCTCATAACCCGCCTTTACAACAACATGCAAAACACTGCACCACTGTTAAGGCCAAAAACCCTGCAGAACTGGAACTCTGAGCTCACTACTCAGATTACAGAGGATCAGTGGGCATTCTGCTGCAATCAGCTCACGGCGCTGTCCCCCCAATTATAAGCTGCGATTAATCCATTTTAAATACCTTCACTGCTTTTACAGAACTCCAGTTCAGTTGTTTCGCAGGGGTCTCAGGGGAGGTGACAGATGCTGGCGCTGTAGTCACACACCGGCTACCTTCATACACATGGCTTGGAGTTGCCCATCTCTGGAGGCCTACTGGTCAGACGTCTTCAGTAAAATACACAACATGATAGGCACCTCTCCTGAGCCTGCGCCGCTTATCGGCATATTGGGTTACGTGAAAGATACAACGGCAGCTACACGTAAGCTACATGCCTTGCTGTTGTTGATGGCCAAGCGTAGGGTAGCCATGTCCTGGTGGAGGAAGAGAGTACCCACGGTGGCAGACTGGGTACAAGATGTTGCATTTAGCCATACACAGCTGTCGACATTCTGGGAGATGATGCCGTCAGCATCCAGACCGAAGGATATATGGGCCCCGTTTCTCGACTGGGTTTGCACACTACAAGAATTGAGGGATGAGGCTCTAGAGCAAGAAACAGCTGAGGAAACATAATAAAAGAATGGGAGCCTAGAGTCTATCTGTATATGTTTATACTGTGGTCGACACACCATTTGTGTATAGCATTTAAGTGGTGGGATGACTGTTCTGCTGTCCCCTCTCCCCATTTTGGATTGATTTACTGTCTATGCTGGGTCCTGGATGTCCCACCTATGTGATATGCATTGCACATCAGGATATGTTATGAGCGCAATATATGTATATGAACCCGCCAATTCTTTCAGCAATACACGTGTAATTGAACTGCTTCTCTGACTGAGTTGTTGTAACTGTTTTTTGTTTTTGAAATGCCAATAAATAAATAAAAAATAAAAAAATGATCCTCTGCCTGCCAAGCTTACCAAAGAGCTCAGATCTTGCACTCTCCCTCTCTGGACTAAGATTGCCATTGCATCTCTCTCTCAGGGCTTGATTCCTGCTTGCTAAAAGATAGGACAGGTTACTCCAATCCTAAATAAAATAAATGCAGACTTGTCTGACCATAACAATTTCCATCCAATTATGACACTAGCAAAGTTACTTGAGAAATGCGTGTACCTGCAACTCTGCAAACACATTGAGGAGTTGCACCTCTTTGACCATTGCCAATCTGGCTTCAGAATGGATCACAGTACTTCAACGGCTGTAACACACATTCTAGATGATGCCCTGAGATTGCTTGATCAGAATGTACATTGCCTGTTTATTCCATTGGTTCTCTCCTCTGTGTTCGATACAGTCAAACATGATAACTTGATTAACCTTCTGGAGAATAGGATGGGTCTAGCTGGTCCTGTTCTAAACTGGTTTGCCTCATTCCTACATTACAGAGCTCAAAGAATCAAAGTCAATCAAACCCTTTCAGACATTAGACTGTTCTCGATTAGATTGCTTGAAGGTTCCACGCTCTCACCCACGTTATTCAACTTGTTCATGGAACCTCTCACCGAAATTCTAAAGCTTTCAAACATTCAATACCACATGTATGCTGACGATACACAATCGCACCTAAAAATTTCCTCACCCAAAGATATCAAAACTCTCAACCACACCCTATGAAACCCCAACAATGGCGGGACTAAGTTGGCCTTTCGCTCATGGACCCGCCAACATCCAAATCGACCACCACTTAGGCGGGCAGTAAAACCGTCGAAAAAGCAACGGCAGGACCAGGTCCCCCAACATCTAATTAAGGTCTTATATAATTAAGAATGGTGACCAGGAACTTGTACATCCTTGAACTTTTATTTGACCTTCCAGTATTCTGGTTTTAAAGAAAACTAATTAAACCATAATAAAATATGGAAAAAAGCTGAAGTTTTTGATCTGGAGCTTTGCATTTGTATCTGAATCAAGAGCTAATGTACTGCACATAACTTAACTGATAGTGTTTTTTGTTATGAGGTGCACACAATCTGTTTTTTAAGTTAAACTTAAAAAAGAAACACTAACCACAAGTACTAACAGCCATATTTAGAGGTTAACAGATAGGTACTAGCCTCTCCGCCAAACTGAAGGTTTGCCCGCCTAATTTAGATTCAGGCAGATCTTCATTGTGTCCATGGCAGAGAATGTTCTGTCTCTGCTGCTGACATAATCCTTAAACAGAGTAAGGGCTGTTGGAGGTTTGACCCTGTGTCGCCCACCTGATTTAGAGTGAGTGAACTCCTAGCTAAATTTCACTGTCGGTCACCTCCAGGTACAACCTGGTGGTAAGGGGCAGTGAAAAATGCATAATGCCCCCCTTTCCATAGGAGAAAACTCCCATGATGAGGTGGGCATTATTTTTTTTATTTTCCAAAACAAAATCCCACTTTGGGTTTTTGTTTTGGAAAATAATAAAAAAGCATTGTCTGTTGCTGTGGGGCTCTGTCTTGTTGACAAAGCTGTCCATCACATGCACAGTACATTGACAAGAACTGCCATGACGGTGGTTCCTGCCAATGCTAGAGATGTCTGCTGAGCTGGCTGACATCTCAAGATTTTGCAGGTGGAGATTCCGTCAGGATGATGGAGTACTTTACCCTGTCACCCTGATGGAGTCAAACCCCATCCACCAGCATTTAAATCAGGCACTAAGTTTGTAAGACTTCGCCTGCCTGGTAATAGAAATTCTCTTTTCAGCCTCTGTCTCATCCAGACTCTTGATCGTTCACTTTCCAGAGGTAGCTTAGTAAAGTACTATTTCACATTCTGTCAAAACCATCCTCAATTTTGGTACACAAAGTTCCCATACCAGTAACCTTAGATAGGTAGTCCGTTTTTACCCTACAACTAAATTAGATATTGGCTTTTCATCCTTCTTTATCTCCAGGTCCTTTATTTCACAAGAAACAAGTGTATGTTTTCTGAGATATTTCTGGAGTATTTTGTGTGCTATGCTCAGTGATATTTATCTAGAACCACATTCATGATAACCGGGTCATATAGCAGGCCAATGCTGGGGATCTCTGCACTATCTTTCATATGTGGCATATGCATGTTTTCTCTTCTCAAAAGATGCTCTAGTTCTTCAGTTTTCGTTATAATAGAATTACTCTTCATTTTCCATCTCTAGTCTGTATTTAAGCCATGCTTCTTCAATTGTGTAACCTAATGTCCAAGGGTCTCTTCCACCTTGAAAACATCCTCCCCTTGGCTATGACGTTTACCCTCATTATCATGCCGTTCCCACTAAGCTCAATGTTAAAGTTTCTTGAGATGCATCAGGCTGGCTTTAGTGATTGAGGCTCATTGGCCCTCCAGTGTTGCTGCCTCTTGTACATAGAGGGATTCAGCCAAGCAGTTGTCATCTTTGATTCTCTCCCTCGCTACCCAGTCTAAGCCCGCTCTTCTTCTGGTTTAAAGAAACATGCTTCGGGCGTAACAGTTTGCTTTGCCTATGCATGTTTCCAGAACCTGGCATTAGTGTACTTTATGTGGCTTTTGTGCCAATGCTGGCATACTTTCAGGAGTGTCTGTGTTGGGTAGAGCAGGGTCTCTGTGATTGCCTACATCAGACCAGGTAGAGGACATTGCCAATTGGATACCACTGTGTTTCCGTCCCTCTGGAAAAAGAGTTGGACTGCAAATGTGGAGGTCGCGGTGCCAAAATATAAACAGGGACAGCCAAGCCAGAGCTGAGTTAAAGGTCATGCTTGCCTCTGAGAGCCCATTCATAAGCCAAGCCAAGAAAATGTTCAGCATGTAAATATTGCAACATATATCATAGAAAAATATGATGAGGTCTCTAACAAGAGGAAGCGTTTATTATCTAGTACACCAGATAATATCACTGCATTGAAAGGAATGTATTAAAGGTTTTTAAACATGAATTTAGAATCATGCCTCCCTTGACCTGACAATGGAGCAACATAAATCAAACACAAGATGTTTTTGCACAATGCACATCCTCAACTCACGTGTTTTAAGATGCTCTCATATGCAATAATGAAGCAGAAGAAGGCACAGTGAAATAAAAGATTTGACTAGGATCACACAATTAGGTTAAGAGCGGAGGTCAGAATTAACCCAAGTATTAGAAATTGGGTTTCTAGTTGGCAGAGGTCTGCTTCCTGTCCAAGCAGGAACCACAAGCCTAGTCAGGGTATAAAACCATAAATTAACCTGTGCACATCCTCTGGTAGCTTGGCACAGAGTAGGCAGGCTTAACTTAAGAGGCTATGTGTAAGTACTTCAAACAGAAACACAGTGAAATACCACAAAAAGACTCCACACCAGTTTAGAAAAATAGATTCTGATTTTATAAATAAAACCAGACCAAAATGACAAAAATCCAATAAGTAGAAGTCGAGATATGATTTTTTAAAAAGATTAAATGTAAAAATAGTGCTTAGAAGCAATAAGCGCCTATGGGGTTTCTCTGGTCGCACTAGACTGTGGCAAAATCAAGAGTTCAGGCCGACTGTGATGGAGCACGAGCCAGATACAGGAACCATGCAAAGCCAGCTGAACTAAGTACCTTGATCCTGGTCGCAACAGCGAGATACAGAGTGCAGCCAAGCGAGGCATCGGTTTCGATCCTACAGTCGAGGTGATGCAGTGGTGGTGATGTGCCGGTTCCGAAGATGATGCACCAAGAGGAGAGGCATTGGTTCAGTAGACAATGCGCCGGGTTTCTCCACGCAGTTGAGGGTATGCATCGATCCTCCCACACTGCAGCAGCAGCAAAGTGTTTGTTCCGATGCGTTGGTTCTTTAAGGCAATGCGCTGGTTCTGACTGCGATGCGCTGATTCGGATCCTGCAAAGGCGACCATGCGCTGGTTGTGCTACACGCAGACATGAGATGCATCGGTTGGACTGGAGCAAGCACCTGGGTCTACTTCCAATGGACCAGTCACAGGAGCAGGTGGTGAGACTTTGATATCCCTGAGTCTCAGAAATAGATGGCAAGTCAACAAGCCCTTGGAGATCGCTCTAGGTTCAAGCAGAGTCGGGTTCTTTCTCAGTGTGGTCAGAAGGTAGCAGGAAGCAGGGCAGCACAGCAGAAAAGCAGTTCTTTCAGAGCAGCAGTCAAGCAGAATGACAGTCCTTGTAGCAGCACAGCAGTCCTTCTTCCTGATAGTTTATTTACAGGTCCAGAAGTGACTGATATGATGGGATCAGAGACCCAGTACATATACCCAGTTGTTCCTTTGAAGTGGGGGTGACTTCTAAGAAGGGTCTTTGAAGTGAACAGAGGACTTTTCTTCTTAGCCCTGATCCAGACTATTTACAGGGGGTAATCAACCCTTTGTGTAGGGAGAGGACACTGCCTATTCAGATGTAAGTGTCAGCTCCTCCCTCCCGTCCTCCCCAGGATGAGCCACCAGGATGCAGTGTTACATGGGTCCATTAAGTCCCAGATAAGAAACACCATTTTTACTTGCTCACGTTCTTAAGTTGCCTTCTCTCCCTAACCCAGATGGCATTTGACACACATTCATTACTTTGCGTGCACAGACAGGAACTCAGTTTTTGCTTACACTGCCACTTCATAGGCACTTTATCAGAACAACTTGCACAATCTGTACAAGGGCTAAATTCATCACACTAGATGTTTTTATTTGTTTTTGTTGCTGGGCAACAGGACTATCACAATAGAACAAACAATAGCAGCATTGCTGGGGCTTCAGCATGATAACATGGAGGATGTTATTATATATATGGCATCAAGCCTTAGTTTAGACAGAGGAGCATTTCACTGACACTGCGAGGTTGCTGCAAGCCGGAATTCCAGTCCAGCTGATTCCTGTTTACCTCCACAAGGGATGTCCAGTTCTACGTCAAGATAGGCAGTCGATGACACTTAACGGCAGGTAATGGGGAGTTACACTACCCTATGGACATTTTGGCTGATATTCCCACCCTAGACAAGCTAGGTTAAGTAGTGCTAGGTAGGGGCACAACATATTACAGTATCCATATGCCAGCATATATTCACTGTTATAACTCAATGGCTGAATTATTCATTTTCTTCACCCTTCTCATAATGCTACTCTATTCTGTTTTCTTCTATTGATTATTGCAGTGCATATCTTTTACAGAAGAATCACACTGCTTCAATAAATATTGAAACAGCTTGTATTGGGTGGCTCCCAGTCGACACCAGAAGAACTGTCACTCAGGCCCTAGTCACCAGCAGGCCGGACTATGAAAGCACACTCTAAGTAGGAATCACTGCACACCTCCTGAAGAGACTTCAGACAAAACACATCAGTAAGACTTATCCTCGACCTCCCCAGAAGTACCCACATCACGCACCACCTCAGAAAAATACACTGGCTCCTGATACAGAAGAGATGCCAGTACAATATGCTGGCCCATGCCTACAAAGCCCTTCACAATGAAGATCCAGCATACCTCAACAAACGACTGACCTTCCACCAACTTACCATACACCTCCAATCTGCATCCCTCTTCCTCGCAGACACCCCCCGGGTCTATCGAACCAGCAGTGGAGGACGCTCTTTTTTGCACCCGACGACCAGGACATGGAACAACCTTCCCCTACACCTCAGGACCACCACATCACTCCAGCAATTCAGGAAAGAACTCAAGACCTGGATGTTCGAATGAAAACCACCACGCAACAGCCAACATCTCCAGCGCCTGGAGACCCTCACAGGTGATTTGCGGCACTTTATAAATGTCTGATTGATTGATTGATTGCTGGATAGTTCTTGTATATCTCTTTGGGTATGCATCAATAACCAAACAAAAAGGTTCTAGATCTGTTATCGCAATTCCCTTGGGGAGTCAGGGTTTTCATGTTCTGAGGTTGCCCATCGATTTGTTACCTTGTCACACAATCCTGATGTTTATGTTGTCCAACAAGCACACAGTTTTACTTGGGAAAGTATAAGCTGTATAACAGCAGATGGACACTCACTCGCCTAACCTGCCTTTGTGTATGGCTGTCTAGAAAGATGCACAAAGTCAAGCTGTCACCCACCCCAGACGTGTATTGGAGACATGCTGCAGGCACACAGAGCTTTAAGAGCAGAGAAATGGCAACTTTGTAGCAGTGGCATTTCTAAAATAGTAATGTTAAATCAAACTTTACCAGTAAAGGGGATATATCATTACCATTCCAATGATATCATCATGACAGAGCTACACCTTCTCAATCAGGAATTTCAGCCTAAAAGTGTAATAAAGAATTCCGAATATTAACTTTTGAGAGGAGAAGGCCTCACAGTAGTGAAAAACGAATTGGGGTGTTTTTACTACCAGGACATGCAAAACTTAAAAGTATATGTGCTACCTTTTACATACACCGCACTCTACCATATGGGCTACCTAGGGCCTACCTTGGGGTGACATATATAATAAAAGGGGAGTTTAAGGCTTGGCCAGGAGTTTTAAATGCCAAGTCTACTTGGCAGTAAAATTGCACACACAGGCTCTGCAGTGGCAGACCTGAGACATGTTTAAAGGGCACAATCAGTGCTGCAGGCCCACTAGTAGCATTTCATATACAGGCCCTGGGAATAGGTAGTGCTCTTTACTAGAGGCTTACCAATAAATTAAATATCCCAATTGTGGATAAACCAATGTTACCATGTTTAGGGGAGAAGCACATGCACTTTAGCACTGGTCAGCAGTGGCAAAGTGCTCAGAGTCCTAAGGCCAGCAATACGAATCAGCAAAAAGAGGAGGTAAGCAAGCAAAACACTTGGGTAAAGACCACTCCAAGGCTGACAGGTCTAACACCAAGGCTCTCTGGTTTCATATTGTGCAATTCAGCCACTAGCTAGGTATCTGTTTCTCTCTCGATTTTTAGATCAAAGGTTAATGTTTGTCTATTATTCTTGGTACATAAGGTTACAATGTGGATGAAGACAGAAGCCACATGAAGCTCGTCTCAATTTGAGTTGGGAAATCATGTGCTGAATATTTTGCAGAAAACATTTAAAACAGTAATAATCCAGCCAAAAGTATCTTCTCTCTGCTGAACGATATTAGAAATCCCTCTTCAGCCAGAGCACCCACCGTTCTCTCTAACTCCCAATGTGAGACCTGCTTTTTTTGTTTAAAAAAAGTCGAGGATATTCATAAATCCTTCCCACCAGCTATCAGCATTGCAGAGCAATCAGACCCTACCAGCTGCTCAGGTTCCCTCCTATCCTCCTTCCTGGAGCTATCCTGTGAAGCTTTAAGAACTCTCTGTTATAAAATCAAATTGGGATCTCCAGCCCATCCGCTCAAACCCAATCAGCTCTTGCAACTCCTACCTCTACTTCTACCCACACTCTGTGAACTGATAAACTTATCCCTAGCTTCTGCAGTTGTGCCAGATTCATGGAAGCATGCCAAGGTCATCCCTCTACTAAAAAAGCCTACCTTGGATGCCTCCAAACCAGAAAGTTTTCACCCAATCTCATTACTTCCTTTTGCTGCTAAAGTTACAGAGTCCTACATCAATTCCATTTTGACCGACTTTATAGAGTCCAACAATATTCTGGACCCTGTGCAGAATGGCTTCAGACCCGGCCACAGTACTGAATCAGCCTTGTTGGCAGTGACTGAACATCTGCGGAGCTCACTGGATGAGGGTCATGCCTCTGCCTTGATTCTTCTTGACCTCAGTGCCGCTTTTGACACTGTATCGCATAAAATCCTGGTGCAACGTTTACAAGACATCGGATTAGGAGACGCTGCCCTTAATTGGTTCGTGCCTTTTTTATCAGACAGATCCTTTCAAGTAATTTCACTTCATTACGGCTCTCAGGTGCAGCTTGCACATCACAGGGTTCCACAGGGCTCGGCTTTGAGCCCAACATTATTTAATATCTACGTCCAACCCTTGGCAAGCGTTGCAAAAAGCAGGGGCCATTCCATGGTCTCATACGCTGATGATACCCAGCTGGTGATCTCTTTATCCAACACCTCTGGCCAACGCATTGCCAAGTTTCGAAATGACATGATGGCCATCACCGAATGGATGGCAGCCAACTGTCTCCAGCTGAAGGCTAGTAAATCCGAGATCCTCCTTCTAGGAAGGGACACGCATCCCTGGAGTGATGAATGGTGGCCTGCCGCTTTGGGAGCCCACCTACCCCCAAGGAAACAGTTAAAAACCTGGGCGTCTGGTTCGACTGTGCTCTCACATTTCAGGCTCAGACAAAATCTGTGGCTGGCAGTTGCTTCGGTCTCCTACGTGGACTGAAGCCACTGTTCGGGTTTTTCGATGCTCAAATACGCCAGACCATCATCCAATCTACTATCCTCTCCAGACTGGATTATTGTAACTCCCTTTACTTGGGTGCTAACAAAGCTGGCATCAACGGGCTCCAGAGGGTGCAGAATGCCTCTGCACGGACCCTTATCGCCCTCCCAAAATCCTGCCCTACTTCCAAATTCGTACGTAAATTGCACTGGCTCCCGGTAGAAATTTTTTATGCCCAAGGACCTCCTGTCCTAGCCAATCTTCTTACCCCCTATATACCAGTACATGCCCTCCGCTCCTCCAATCAACATTTGTTACGCGCTCCCCGTGTTAGAAGAGCATGGGAGGGAGGCCGGTCGTTCCTGGCGTTAGCCTCCTTGCTGTGAAATGCTCTCCCATGCACTATTAGGAGCATTCAGGACCATGGGGCTTTCAGGAGAGCAGTTAAGACCTGGCTATTCCCTGAATAACCCCTTTTTTGCTTCCTACTCTTGGTCTGGTAGCCTGTGGATCTAGCACTGGGAAGCCCCATGCGCTTTACAAATCCAATAACGTAACATAACAGTTCTCGGGTCCAAGAGGACTTTGAGCTGAGCTGAAGTGAGGTATCTGACTCATCCACCAGTAGGTAAATCAGGTGTGGTAAAATCATACCTGATTTAACTGGTAATAGCCAGTAAAAGCACCCATGGACCTGGACATTGCACTTGATTAGGAGTGTTTTCCAGGTTCACAGAACTGATTTTACTGCATGCAACAGGGCATTCACAGATACACTAAATCAACAACAAATAGCATACCCAACCAGTTAATAAATCATTTAAAAGTGCCAAATGATTGGAACAGCAAAGGAGAGCACCTTGATTGCTTGCACTGCATTTTGAGAAGTTACTTGCTACATCATCTTTTTTGTCTGCATCTAGAAGCGAAAGGGTGCTTAGTAGCCATTTTGAGAATGTTCAATCTACTTCATTAGTGGAGATCACAGTGCTCTCCATCTACATTTATATTTCTAGTAGATACCATGGCTGCCAAGCAAGTTCGAAAATATAGGTTTAGAGAGTTACATTACAATTGCAGGTAATGGCAGAAGAGGTGGTGAAAGAATGGGCCCAGCTAATGGGCCATGTGCTGCGCAAAACCAGTGCCAACACCTGCACCGAGATATGTAAACAAATAGCATCCAAAGTCAATGCATTCTCATCCAACCTGGGGGGCAGTAGAAGACTGCAAAGAACACTACAAAAATGTAAAGTGTCTTGTTAGGGTTAAGCTCTCGAAAGACAGATGAGAAAGCTGTACAAGAGGAGAAGGTCCATCCCTTAAACTACAGCTCATACCATGGGAGTAGCACGTGGAGTCCATCATCAATGTTGTCAGCATTGATAAGATTAAAGGGGGACCTGAAGCTGGAGGAGCCCGGTACTTATTACATGCATATACACAACACTTGTCTGGTTTCCAGTATATGGGATATGTTGGCATTACCTAAATGTCAAATGGCATGATAAATCTGCCACAATTTATTAAGGAATTTTTGAGAACCTCTTCTTCATATAAGACCAAGGGAAATATGTGACAATCAACTAATTGAAAATGAATAAAATATAAATAGTAAAACTTGAAAATTGAATAATCTTCCCCCATTATCATTACAGGGAACACAGCACTAGAGGAGGAGGATCATCCTTCAACTAGTTATGCACATCACCACCACCAGCAGCAAGACAACCTAAAGCAAATCTATGAACCAACCTTTTGGCTCTAGTTGCTAAATACCAAAAACCTTAACCACACCTCCAACTGCAGTGACCATTGTGAGTATTGTCCCAACACTAGCCATAGCAGTCACAACATCTGATTTTTCACTTGAAACTCTTATTCCATTCACTCGGCCTGCCAGTGTATCCGTCACTGTTAGACCTGGCATCCCTGGCGTGGTTTTCCCTGACTTTTTGCCTCTACCTCCTTTGTTTTTGATGCTGTGCTGGATTTCGTTTTTGCTGGCCTAGATGCTTTGGGCACTTTGCCACTGCTGATCAGTGTCAAAGTGTAAGTGCTCCCTGTGTAAATTGATATTGTGATTGGTTCTCCCTGATTGGCATATTTGTTTTACCAGTAGGTCCCTAGTAAAGTGCACTGAGTGTGCCAGGGCTGTTAAATCAAATGCTACTCGTGGGCTTGCAGCACTGATTGTGCCACCCACATGAGTAGCCCTGAAAAGATGTCTCAGGCCTGCCACCGCAGTGCCTGCGCGCAGTTTAACGGCCATGTCGACCTGGCCAGTGCACCCACTTGCCAGGCCTTACCCTTCCCTTTTCTTACACATAGGACACCCCTATGGTAGGCCCAAGGTACCCCCCTGGGCAGGGTGCAGTGTATGTGAAAGGTAGGACATGTACTGGTGTGTGTAACATGTCCTGATAGTGTCAATTCCCCTGCCCGTACACATAAGCGCAGAAAGTCTCCAAGCAGAAATTTTTAATACCCTCGACCTCTGTGCACCGAGACTAGGGAGCCATTCCCAAGGCAGATCAGAATCTGAAAATTGGTACTCAATTGATCTCAAAGTCTTGAAGAGAAAGTGTAAAATGCTAGAGCACAAGTGGCGACTATCTAAATTAGATATAGACAGACCGTTATATAAGACAGAACTGAGACTCTACAACAATGCCATCAAAAACGCCAAAAAGACTTACTTTGAAAAACGCGTGAATGAAAATAGCAACTCACCAAAAGAACTCTATGAAATAGTTAAAGAGCTCAGTAGCCCAGCCAGTCTGTCCCAAGTCTTGGCACCCTCCCTCGAGGGATGTGAAACTATCAGCAGTTTCTTTGACTATAACATCTCAGTGATTTATTCTTCATTTAGAGGTCAACTTCCACCAGATGATATAGACTGGGAAACTTTAGGTCCTCATCCGGATGCCCAAATCATCTCCGCAACTTCGACCCCTTTACAGAGGAGGAGGTGGCTAAAGCAATGGCGGAAGTTAAATCAGGGTCCCCACTAGACCCCTGCCTTCACTTCATCTTTTCACGGATTGCGCCAATCATATGCCCTTACGTCACACAGATATTGAACCAATCCCTACATTCTGCTGTATTTCCAGGGATCTGGAAGAAAGCCACGGTAGTCCCCCTACTAAAAAAAAGTGGGTACCAACGTTCAAAATCCGGCATAATTACAGACCAATATCCCAGCTTCCATACTTATCCAAAGTGATGGAGAAGCTGGTGAACAAGCAATTAACCAACTACCTCGAGACCAATGAGCTCCTGGATATCACCCAAACCAGTTTCAGAGCTAACAATAGCACCAAGACCACCCTCCTGGCAGTGCTAGACAATATCCGGTCTGTGGTTGATCAGGGCAAAGCCGCCGCCCTGATTCTACTAGACCTGTCGGCGGCTTTCGATACCGTCTCACACTACCTCTTGCTGGAAACTTTACACATGAAAGGCATACATTCCAAAGCCCTTCAGTGGATCTGCTCTTTCTTAAGCAACCGTACACAAACCATACAGTTGGGCGCCTTTTCCTCAACCTCAAAATCAATTAAGTATGGAGTGCCACAGGGAGCCTCTTTGAGTCCCACCCTCTTTAATGCCTATCTGTCCTCATTAGCCAAAATCAGCAATAAGTGGGGCATCAGCACCTGCTCTTACGTAGATGATACGCAACTGATGATTGCTCTTGATGGACATGAAGATACAAGGATTAGACTCACTAGTTGTCTCACGGAAATGGCAACCTGGATGTCCGACCACTGTCGAAAACCAAATGCAGACAAGTAGGAGATTCTACTCTTCGGAGCAGCACATTCAGTCTGGAATGCAACCTGGTGGCCCCCGTCACTGGGTAATGCCTCTGCCCCCAAATCAGTGGCAAAGAATCTGGGTATTCTTGTGGATAGTGCACTCACCATGCAGGATCATGTACCTGCACTCTGTGGGAAAAGCTTTGCTATGCTAAAAATGCTAAAAAGACTATTTCAATGGATTCCCATTGAGTGCAGGAGAACCATTGTCCAATCCTTACTTATAAGCAACCTGGACTATGGTAATGCCCTTTTTGTGGGCATGGACGACTACCTCTTCACTAGACTGCAGCTAGTCCAGAATGCGGCTGCCAAACTGGTATGCAACAAGAGCAAGTACAGCTCTGCATCTGAATGCATGAGGACACTTCACTGGCTCCCAGTGAGACAAAGAGCCAAATTCAAATTGCTGAGTCATGCCCACAGGGTCTTACACCACCTGGGACCCAGAATTCTTCAAGATAGAGTTGAATTTTATGTACCTACACGGAACCTGAGGTCGTGCCACCAGGCAGAGCTAACACTAAAAGTATAAGGAGGTCCAGAGCAGGGGGTCGCTCCTTCTCCCATCTCGCGACTACACTCTGGAACGAACTCCCACTGGAACTTCGGCTCACTGACCACTACCTGGTTTTCAGGAAAAAACGAAAAACGCATCTGTTCCCTAAAGCCTGACATGTTATCTCGGTACCCTCTTAGAACTTTTCACTTGAGATGTGCTTTCTTTAGTGCCATGATATCCATGTGGA
The DNA here is from genome assembly GCA_963921515.1 of Calotriton arnoldi. Lineage (NCBI taxonomy): Eukaryota > Metazoa > Chordata > Amphibia > Caudata > Salamandridae > Calotriton > Calotriton arnoldi. The sequence goes on from CAWUFW010021586.1 coordinate 115,122, forward strand.
TGAATGTGCGCTTTATAAATAAATAAATACTGCCAATTTCGTTTTTCACTATTGAAAGGCTATCTTGCCCATAGGACAGAATGGGGAATGCTTTGTAATGTTTTACAAGCATATCTTCCCATAGGAGTAAGATGAGAAAATGGAGTTAGGCCTGATCTGCATTTGGAGTGGTGGGAGGAGTAGCACCTATACCTGAATAGGGCTGTGCCTGCCTTCCACAATGCTGGCTCCGCCCCCCTGCTGTGTGTCTGGAGCCCAGGCTCACACTAACAAAGGATGTTGTAGTGCACTGGCAGAGTGCCCCAGAACTGGTTTGAACTGGGCTCAGAGCCCCTTGCACAAAGAGAACAAAGACATTTTGGGGTATAAATACTAGACCTAAAACCCCTGAACTTTAGATCATTCCTGGAATTCAAGAGGAACCTTTGCCGAGGAGAAGAGCTGAAGAGACTGAGGAGAAGTACTGCCCTTGCTGTGTGTCTGGGGTTGGCCTGCAGTTGCTGTTTCTGCCAAGGAAAGTAGAAGGACTTTGCTGTGTGCTGTGTCCGCATGCTTGAAGGAGATCTCCAAGGGCCTGAAGTGAGCTGGTCTCCTGTTCAGAAGACTCAGGGAAACAAAGACTTCACCCCCCAGCTCCCCTGAACTCTGCTGCTGTGAGTTCTGACCTGCCTTGAGGTGCCTGTGCCAGTTTTGGGTCTCTGGAGGTTGTTGCTGCTGTTTGGGAGCTGGAAGAGAAAAGAAACTCAAAGGACTACAGAAATCGACGCATCGCCCTTCTTGCTGCTGTTTTTCCGACGCATCTTCATGGCGCGAGAAGAATTTCCACGCATTGCTGTGCCGCTGCAAAAGCCGTCGCAGCGCCTGTCGTCGCGGCAAGAATCGACGCATCGAGGGATCGCGGCTGAAGAGGACCAATGCAGCGCCGCCGCATCAATCATCGACGCATCTCGAAGATCCACGCATCGTACCTGTGCGACACGCTTCCCCGACGCATCACCTGCGGACCGGAACCGGCACGAAGAGTCGACGCATCACTCCCCATACAGACCGGATTCGACGCAACCCTTCCTCTGCGTGCAGCGGGACTGTCGCATCGCCTCCTCAGGGTCTCAGGAGTGTCGCATCTCTTTGTTTTCCAACGCTGTGGCTGTTTGGCTTGGTGAACTTTGACGCAACCACAGGTACTTCGGTGAAAAGTCACTCATCCATAGTTTTCTATGGTACAAGTTCTTGAAACATTCTGAAAGTCCTATTTTTAACTGTGTATGTTGGATTTTTGTCGTTTTGGTCTTGTTTAGTTTAGATAAAGATACTTTATTTTTCTAAACTGGTGTGGTGTCCTTTTGTGGTGTTTTTACTGTGTTACTGTGAGTGTTGGTACAAATACTTTACACATTGCCTTTGGGATAAGCCTGTCTGCTCGTGCCAAGCTACCAAGGGGGTGAGCAGGGGTTATCTAGAGTGTGTATCCCCCTTACCCTGACTAGAAGCAAGGGTCCCTATTTGGACAAAGGTACCTACCTCTGCCAACTAGAGACCCCAATTTCTAACATTGGTGGGCAGCGGTGAGGATTTGAACCTGTATTTGTACTTGACTCACAGTGATTGGCGTACATCCAGTAGTGGTCGGTGGTGGGAGTTCTGCCGGGCGCTGACGTGGGGCGGGGAGGGGCAGGGTGGGGGTAGTAAACTACGGATTATGGCTGATTACAGGGAAGTAAACATATAAATAAATAAAACGAAGTTCGTTACGCGCGCTGCATCGCCAAATGCGATGCAGCGCGCGTAACGAACTTCGTTTTATTTATTTCTATGTTTACTTACCTGTAATCAGCCATAATCCGTAGTTTACTATCCCCCACCCTGCCCCTCCCCCGCCCCACGTCAGCGCCCGGCGGAACTCCCACCACCGACCGCTACTGCGTACATCACTAGTTTAGTGCAGACCACTACGCAACCACATACTGTGTTTTGT